>OZ038502.1:17276572-17324072 GCA_964036315.1 Acanthosepion esculentum
AGCAAATATATTTGATCAGACAATTCATCAAGCAAATATATACCAGAAAGAAAAACGGAAAAAAACCGTTAATTCAATAAGTAGCAAAGCTCAAAGATAAATAAAGAAACGGATAGTCTCTCTCTCTTGCTCTCTCTCTCTCTCTCTCTCTCTCTGAGATGACTAAAAGAAAATGGTAAATAAAAGACGTTTTCTTTAGAAGCGAGTAAATGATGACATTTCATACAACAAACAGCGGGTTAATAATGTTAGCAGACGTTGAACATCATCTCTGATTTGTCTTTGTAAACTGTTACAATTTGACTTTTACGAACACGGTTTTTAGTTTCTGACTTTTAGCAATATAGTTTCAGAAGATGACGCTAACGTAAAAAAATCATAATGAAATCATCTTTCATATGTGTTGGTACAAATCTATGAGCAATTTTCTGATACTCTCAGATACCACAGACGTATTTTCTTTCTTACGCGTACCTACATCTATTTGAACATTTTAGCACAACGTATCCTCCTATATGGAGGGTGCCATAATCTTTATCGACGCTAAAGGTGAGCAGAGATCGAATTCCCAACTATTCTGCTTCGTTTATTTTCGCCGCTATTCCTTTGGAATAGACTTGTATGATTCTCTGCTCCGTACCCGCCAGGCATAAGATTAAAAAAAACAGGATAGATTGGGATATTAGGCGTTGGTATAACAGCCAATATAGATGAAGGAAGTTTAAACCAATCCACATTCCATATAATAAATCCGATAAATTCACAGATGTTGAAGTAAAATTTGTTATGGTAATTTACCCACGCACGCATGGATTCTCCCAGCTGTAAATAGGAGCAGTTACTGCCTTTTGGAGACGGAAGATTCGGGCAATCATCTCTGAGAGTCGACCGAACATTCTTGCTGTAACACAATCGTTTTTATATGTTTATATTACTGTTTCTGTTAATATATTTGTTGAACTCAATTCCACTCTTGTGTATCTATTTGTGGCCCTAACAAGGTCATAACAGAAATAAAGAAAGTGTTATGGTAAAATTACCCAGTCACGCGTGGTCTCTCCCAGTTATAAATAGGAGCAGTTACTGCCTTTTGAAGAGGGAAGATTCGGGCAGTCAACTCTGACAGTCGGACTGTACATTCTTGCTGTAAGCCCCTCGTTTTATATGTTTGTATTACTGTTCCTGATAATATATTTAACTCAATTCCTTTCTTGTGTCATTTTTTCTCTCCCTACCAAGCCACAACAGAAAGAAAGAAAGAAAGAAAGGGAGTGCTATGTTAATTTACCTACGCACGCATGGACTCTACCAGCTATAAATAGGAGCAGATATTGCCTTTTGAAGAGGTAAACTTCCAGCAGTCAGTTCTGACAGTTGAACCGAACATTCTTGCTGTAACACACTTTTTTGTATATGTTTATGTTACTGTTTCTTTTAATATATTTGTTTAACTCAGTTCCGCTCTTGTGTCTTTTTTCCGTCCCTAAAAAGGCCACAACAAAAGTAAAAATAAATGTAGAGAGGACTGATCGCCTACGTCCCGAAGTAACGTGACATTTATTTAAAAAAAAAAACAGCCAATAAATATACAGATCATTTTCATTTTCGTCCCAGTCATTGTCTACTCCTAGATAAACCCGCAACAAAGTCAACGTGTGTTTACAATTATTTAAACATTACCATCCGTCCGTCTTTGGAGACGAAAGTGGTGGCGCTGCACGCTACGGAGCCGAGTAGGATCCATACAGATATTAGTCTCTTATGCTCCAAAAACACCGACTCTTTCAGTTCCTCAGAGTCCAAAGGATTAAGCAATACAATTGCAGGAGACTATTTATCTTTTGAAACAAAACATAGTGAAACTTCCTTTTAAATCGACACGTGTTCCGTCTCTTTCAAAATATTTAGCTAGGGAACTAAACATAATAAATAATAAATTTGATTTCCTTCGTCATGACACCTTGAAGAAGTCACTTCAACCAAGTTATGACGACCCATACAAAGTTTTGGGAAGATCAGAGAAATTCTTAATAATCGACAAAAACACCAAAAGAGACGCTATCTCAAATGGCAGACTCAAACCACCATACATCGAAATACCTACTCACTGTACCAAACATGAATTTTTTTTTATTAATTCATATAATACTAATGATAATACTAATTCTATAATCTTAGACACAGACACAGAACTTTCACCTTTTATTCCTATATATATATATATATAAAAACATATATTTTAAATATCAGTAGATCAGTTGAATTTGCTACATTGGTTTCAACCTCAGGTGATTTTTAATCAAATGACCTCTTAACGCTTTATTTTTTTAACATAATAAATGTTATTATACATTTGGTGTCATAAAATGGGAGGAGAGGATGTGACGACGACGACGACGACGACGAAGAAGAAGAAGAAGAAGAAGAAGAAGAAGAAGAAGAAGAAGAAGAAGAAGAAGAAGAAGAAGGAGGAGGAGGAGGAGGAGGAGGAGGAGGAGGATGAAGAGGAGGAGGAGGAGGAGGAGAAGAAGAAGAAGAAGAAGAAGAAGAAGAAGGAGGAGGAGGAGGAGGAGGAGGAGAAGAAGAAGAAGGAGGAGGAGGAGAAGAAGAAGGAGGAGGAGGAGAAGAAGAAGAATGAGGAGGAGGAGGGATGAGGAGAAGAAGAAGAAGAAGAAGAAGAAGAAGAAGAAGAAGAAGAAGAAGAAGAAGGAGGAGGAGGAGGAGGAGAAGAAGAAAAAGAAGAAGGAGGAGGAGGAGGAGGAGAAGAAGAAGAAGAAGAAGAAGAAGAAGAAGGAGAAGAAGAAGGAGGAGGAGGAGGGAGGAGGAGGATGAGAAGAAGAAGAAGAAGAAGAAGAAGAAGCTTCTGTCGTTTCTAATATTTTAATCATTTCTCCCTATCCTTACTTGCTTGTCACGATAAAGTTCAAAAGAATCTCCGCAGTCTTATGGATGATGAATGTTTTCCACCTTAAAACCAGATTCCGACAGAAGAAATGTTTCAAGCCTTTCGCTTACATATAGCTCAATGGTTCTCAAACGGTGCGGCAGAAGAGGATGATAGTAAGTGAGGCAAAATGATTAAAAAAACTATCAAAGATTAAGAAATATTTTTAAAAATTTCATATACCAAAAATAAATATGATTTCAAAATTTAAAATGTTATTATGTATTACTTGAAATTGCATGCGTGAGTCCCAGTACAAATAGTTATAAATAATTACTGACATATTTTTCAAATCTGTTATCTTATCATTATATCAAGTATTAAGAATATAGTAACTAGGGTCCGCAAATTGGAGAAGAGTATTATCAAGGATAATGTTCTGATTTCAAATCAGCGTGTTATCTCCATTTAACACGTTTTGTTTTTATTTATTTTATTATTTATCACATAAAATTTGGAGATGAGCGAAAATGCGACCCAGAGAAAAAAGTTTCGGAAGAACTTAATAGCAATTCCCAGGATAAGTGTTCTGACGAGCACCACACCTTCGTTCCACCAGTTCAAAGAGTTTCAGCTGGAACCTGCAATTTCCTGTACACAAGGATGGATTCTCCTCATGCCGTTTATATTCAATTAGTAAAAGAATGGCAGATATATATGAATGCCATGATTAATCGGAATAATTATAGATATAAAGTGGTTAGATAAAGAGATAGGGAGATAGATAATCAGGTAGATAAGTATAGCTTGAGATGGATAGAATCATAGATATGAAAGGTATCTAGTAGATAGATAGATAGATAGATAGATAGATAGATAGATAGATAGATAGATAGATAGATACTGAACAGACATAGATAACAAATTATGAACACATTTCTATAGATAGATAAAATCATAGATAGATATTAACCATACGTAGATAAATAATCAATTACGAACTGACTGCAATAGATAGATAGATAGATAGATAGATAGATAGATAGATAGATAGATAGATAGATAGATAGACTTCTATCTTACCCTTTTTAAGATACCCTTCATATTTTAGGCCATCCTCTGCCACATTTCTCTACTAACCTCTTTGCCCAGTTAGCCCATTTCTTGAGAAATCCAATCACTCTGACATGAAGGATCAGAAAGAGATGAGAGAATGTGACAGCGAATGAAATTACATCTTAGGCACACATCTCTACCTGAGCAAAATAGCTAACATTGTACAAAAAGAAATGTTAAAGGAATCATGCCTCGAGTATTTCGCCATTATCCTTAGTTCTTCCTCTTTCCGTCAAAATCGATTATATTCAATGCCAACCAAAATCTCATGCATAAAAGCTTCCCTTTTTCTCTAATCTACGATATACTGATATATTTTCATTCGGTGTATACACTTTTCAAACTTTTTATTTTAGATTATTAGAAAAAAATATCCCTTAAAAAATGTGCTGCCTAAATGTATGCCACATATATTTTCTTGTTGTTTAATCATTTTCTCTTTTCATATTTTCTATTCGCCAAAGCGTTGCGGTTTCGTGTACAACAACAGCTACCGTTTTGTTCTTGGTTGTATTTTTATTAAACGAGGCAATTTCCTAATATTTCCCTGAATAATAAACAATTAGGGAAACGGAATGACGTTGATATACAATACAGAGTAATAAAAACATAGTAAGAAAAAATAATGTTTCCAATGTTTCATCCAGTATGATACACAATACAGAGTAATAAAAACATAGTAAGAAAAAATAATGTTTCGAATGTTTCATCCGATATGATAAACAATACAGAGTAATAAAAAATAGTAAGAAAAATAATGTTTCGAATGTTTCATCCGATATGATACACAATACAGAGTAATAAAAACATAGTAAGAAAAAATAATGTTTCGATTGTTTCACCGACATTCTTAATTAAAAACTATTTAGACATATTACGAATTTCATTTAATCAAAACCTAGAACGATTGCCGACTTGGCGGAAACTGTAAAATACAGCATTAATATTTATAATTATTTCATAATTTGAAATAATTTCAAGAACAAATTATAAATATTAATTTTCCAATACAAGCTATATATATATATTCTTATTTGCATCTATATTCTTGTCTCTATTGGTGAAATAATTCGTTTACAAGGCGAGGTTTTGCGTATGTTACCTGCTGTCCGGCTAAAGTAAGCTTTTGTAGGAATGGGTCGTGGAATTTTACTTACGTGATTTTATTATTATTATCCCTTTGATTTCTGAAGTATACACTTTGCTTTCCGGGTCCCGGGCAGAGATTTAAGGTCGGTCATTCTATCATGACCTTTGTCCACTGATCATAATTAAAAACAGTATATATATATATATATATATATATATATATATATATATATATATATATATATATATATATATATATATCATACTAACGCATATATATATTGCGCATATAACATAATATATATATCTATATACACACACATTATATATATATACATATATATATATATATATGCATATATATATATATATATATATATATATGCATATATATATATATATATATATATATATATATATATATATATATATATATATATATATATATATATATATATATATATTATGAAATGGACAAAGTGCGACAATTATTTAAAACAAAATAAAAAGAACGTATAAACGTAAAAAAATGTTTTAAAATAATTGCCGAACTTTGCCTATTTCATAAGTTGTGACGTCATTAGTTTACTTTTGGATTCGCATCTAGCAGATATGAATGTACGTGAGAAAATCATGGAAAATTTTAGTTTATAAAAAGTAAAATCGACCTTCTAACCGAAACGCTCCTCTGTGGCTTATTCGGTATAAGCAAGTCTGCCTATGTGACGGTTCCTTATAGGATCCAGGTTCGATTCTTGTCGGAGGACGCACATTTTCAGTGACAATATCAGGAAATTTCAGGTCGGTAAATGTTGTTTATAATGTTTATTACAAATAGAAAAGTTCCTTAAATATTTGTATCTATAGAAAAATAATGCGTAAACATAAACTTGTCTTTATATATAAAGTAAAATGGAAAATAATAAATAGAACAAGAACTTGTAAAACCTGGGACGACCCATGATCTTTATACCTACATGAAAATCTACACATCATTAAGTTTCTAAATAATGAAAAGTTATTAAACTATAGACATGAGTTAACGGTTTTTTGCCGACATCAACAAATTTTCGCATTAAATAATTAACAAAACAAAAACAAAATAACAACAACATATAAACAAATAAATTCTATAGTTTAATAAAAACCTTAAAATCTCAGCCCAATCATTAAATAAAAAAAAACCTTTTGTGGTCTCATCAATAAAACAAATTGGAATACATTTCAAGACGTTTGTAAAAGAAAATAGCCATTCGAATAAACAAATAAATAAAGAGATTAATAGTCAGATAATAATGAAACCGAATCCTCTCGACACTTAACGACCTGCTGCAATGCCATGAAATGCCTCTTTAGACCAACTAAACGGCGACCGCTACTATCAGACTTGAAATAGGGACCCCAACATAACCTGACATAAACTTTCTGAAGGGACTGGTCTGTAGATAAAAAAATAAAATAAAATAATAATTCTTAACTCTTCGACTACCTAACCAATATGCCCGACCCTAGCCGTTTCCATAGTAACTAATGTTGCAAGAGACCATACTTATAAACACGCGCAACCACAAGATAGCTTATTCCCAAATTCTCGCTTGACGAGGAAGCGAGACCAGACACCTTAATTCAACTTAATTTCCAACATTATATTGAGGGTCTCGGCTCTCGCTTTTGAAACATGAGAACTCTTATGTAGCGAAGGAATCATATTTTTTTTAAAAAATATTATAATATATATATATATATATATATATATATATATATATATATATATATATATATATATATGCATGTATCTGTGTATAATAAATGGATTTTAATCAGTCATAATTTTTTATAGCCATACATATTTTATTTAATGACTGCAGGTTTTTGATTGTGCAGTAACAACTGGTGTATAAAAATGGAATGATTACGAAAGCGTCTTAATTGTAATAATTCCCAAAAGGAATGTTTGTTGTCTGATGTTTCATTCGTGTTCCTGGAGAAGCCATATTTAAAAATACATCGGATATTTGTGATGGCCGGATCTATCTTTATGAATGACAGGCATACATTCCTTTCAAACTCACAACGGCGAGTCAGTTTTTTCATAAATAAGGACTTCGAAGCTGAGATAATTTCTGTATCTGGTGAAAATACATTTCCAAATGTAACCGGGATCATGTGCTTGTAAGCTACCCGCCTAATTGTAGCTGGTCGCTCAACCTCATCCGTACGAATGAACAACTTATGTGACTTGACTCTTTAATTAGGGACTGGTCACTTTTGTCTTTCTCTAAGATCACGTAACTAAGCGGCATTCACGTGACTCACGTGACTTCAGTTCTGATGTGCAGTCATACCCTCAAAAAGGTTTCTTGTTTATTAGATCGGAAGATTTTTACAGACCCCAAATGCAACTCCTATATTACTGCAATCGCTATTTTTGTACCGTCCCATAGTAAATAACTTCTACTGACATTATATCCCTTTAGAAGAGTTTCTTCAGACATAGAAACGCTTATTACTTTTATATATGGGCAGGTGCTACTCATTTCAATTTCATTTCATTTTTAGGATAGATTCGTATGAATAGAATATGTATTCTTTGGTTTAGATCGGTTTGGTTTATTTTGTTTTACGGCTTATCAACCTCAATGGGTTATTTAATTCCGACAACATTTTTAGGATAGATTCGTATGAATAGAATATGTATTCTTTGGTTTAGATTGGTTTGGTTTATTTTGTTTTACGCCATATCAACCTCAATTGGTTATTTAATGCCGACAACATTTTTAGGATAGATTCGTATGAATAGAATATGTATTCTTTGGTTTAGATCGGTTTGGTTTATTTTGTTTTACGCCATATCAACCTCAATCTACGGTGGTGTTCACGGGTATTCTCAATTGCCTTCTCTCAGTAAATCTTAGTAAATTGTGAATTTATTTTATCTCTCCTAAAAAGCCGTTCTTCCATCGAATAACACAGCTCGCCATGTAGTCTAGGCATTGTTTTTCTCTTTCTATCTTGCATTCATTGTGTTTGTTGTGTTTTGGTTTACGGCATATCACTCTCAATGGGTTATTTAATGCCGGCAACATTTTTAGGATAGATTCGTATGAATAGAATCTTTGGTTTAGATTGGTTTGGTTTATTTTGTTTTACGGCATATCAACCTCAATGGGTTATTTAATGCCGGCAACAAGTTCTCCACCGCCTACATATATATATATATATATATATATATATATATATATATATATATATATATATATATATATATATATATATATATATATATATACACACACATTACATGAATCATTCATACAAAAAACAGATATTGAACTCAATGATATAAATGGTGAAAATACATCGTCGCAAACAAATTTAATAAATGACATTAAACCCGAAGCTGTAGATGAATTTTATGATCCCTGTTTATAAATTCCAGTATCCATAAGGTTTTTTTTTACAAGCATTCCTCTGTACATACAGACATCATCACGTATGAATATATATTTGTCTTTTACATCCAGGTAATAACAGCACAACGAAAGAATAGATGTATTCCGAAAATATGTTTTTAGAAATGTGTTATTGTTAATTGAAAGAAATTTTGGAGCGTCCGGTCACAACGCTGAGGTTGAATTTTTAAATTTTTAAGATTGTGCGTTTTTGGAATTAGAATAAATGCTATTGTAACATTAATATTTATAATTTTGTCTTGAAATTATTTCAAATTATGAAATAATTATAAATATTAATGCTGTATTTTACAGTTTCCGCCAAGTCGGCATTCGTTCTAGGTTTTGATTAAACGAAATTCGTAAATATGTCTAACTAGTTTTTAATTAAGAAAGCCGGATGAAACATTCGAAAAAATCTAGAGGCAGCAAAAATGCGCTTCTACAGAAGGTTACTGAAAATTCCATGGAACAAAAATTAGGAACTCTGCATTTATCTGAGCTAACAGTCTTTTCTCGTATATAATCCCCATCCAGCTATGTTCGGTAGCTGCTCAAAATATTCGGTAAATGTGTTCCTCGATCAATGTACTTTTGAAATCTTTCATTTTGCAAAGATTTCAAGAACGTAAGTTGCAGGAAATATATCACGTTAAATGATTTGCGGGGGGGGGAATGTGTTCAGATGATTTTTTTTCTAACATAGGGAAGGTTACTGAATAGACTAATAGCACGAAGATTGGTAATGAACGGCAATACTTACGACAAGAACAACACATAAGATTCGCCAGCGGTGCGTAGAAGAAGTAATTCACTGATAGAATTAGTCAAGTGTACTCCACAATGAATCTCCACCTGCAGGATATCTACCAACTGCTTCACGCGATCAGACGTGGCACAAGGCCGAATTTAATTTGCGATATCCGATCCCGTAGGCTCGGTCACAAATTCCCGGTAACAGCCCTTATAACACGAGGTCGGGTAGCTGTTTCCCGGGATGAGAATCTGCCCTTTGACACAGCTTACTCTGGGGAACCTTTCTGCTCGGAGGCAGAGAGATTGACCAGCACTGCTGTAGACGAATCTCCAACGGCAGGATATCTATCAACCGTTCAACGCGGTCAGATGTGGCACAAGTCCGAATTAAATATGGCGAATCCGAGACCGTAGCCTCGGTCAAAAATTCCCCGTAGACCCCGTATAAATCGGGGTCGGGTAACTGTTTCGCGAGGCGAGACTCTGCTCTTCGACATAGCTTCGTCTGGGGCTATCCTTCAGTTATTTCTTTTTACTTTCTCTTGGTCACAACAGGGCAGTTGCCTGTGAAACCCGTCCCTGGTTATGTTAGAAATTATTTGTGTACCAAGTTAATGGCAATGAGTGTCTATCCAGGCTTCTTTTTTCTATGATACAAGTCGAGATTCCCAACCTCTTCATTGTGATTTGGTCGCGCATTTAATCTCGACTGGCTTAAACTTTGTTATCCCCAATACCATATTTATTTTATTCTTCCCTCTCCGTTAGTGAGTGAGCTTGTTGATTCTGTCTGAAGACTGAATACAGCGTCCACTCTCCGTGGGGATTCATTTTTCACCCTCATTTCATAACACCATGAATAATATATATATATATATATATATATATATATATATATATATATATATATATATATATATATATATATATATATATATATTCTATGAATATTTGTACATAAGATATTCTTAAATCATGGGTTTTTTGTAGGTTCACTGTGGGAATCGGGTATTGTTGCCTATGTAGATATTGTTGTATATGTAGATATGTATATGCATCAATGTATATGTAGGTAGCAATGAATATATAGATATGTATATGTATATGTATATGATGTATATGCAGATGCGAATGGTGATGTATGACTTCTTGGGGTGAATGAGTTAATTCTAAGTAATGAATGGGTCGAGAATCAGGTTAGTTAGGTATAAGATAGTTAATGAATGACCAGCCTGACCCACTTCTCCTTTTGACCTTGTGCCACAGTTATTATAATTTTACAACAATACTTATTGAATTCAATCAGTCAGTTAATTACATTTGGGTATTAACATAATTTTCAATTGGCATATGATTTACTGAGTAATTTTGTCATCGTGATTTAATAGATTATTTATTTAGATGTAATTTATATTATACCTATTCAGCTGTGATACTAGTTTAATTTCATAGTTTGTAAGTAGGTATTTCATAATTAGTTCCTATCTCCGCAATTTTCGACGGTCACACAAATAAGAACATTATATAAAGACATAAATTCACCTTATGACATGAATGAACTCGAAAAATCTCCGGTTCTCATTCGTAGACTTAGAAGAAAGAATCTTAGCAAATTATAAATCAGATAAATACAAAGATAATCGTAAATAAATTTTAATTTTAATCATAAATAAATTTTAATTTTTAATTTTAATTTTGTTTGCAATATCATCGTAAAAATGCATTTCTTTTCTGAAAAACCATCTTCACCTGTTTCCAAGTAATTAAGGTGATGTATGTGAGGAACAATGGGAGAGATGTCGCCAAGATATCAAAACCGGTACCAAGTCTTCTAGGATTCCCATATGATGGCTGATTTCTGCTGATGCTTGAAAAATACCTGCCACCAAGAAAAAAAATATGCTAGAAAATTTTATAAAATAATTTTTTTGCCACAGTGAAAGCATCATCTCTTTTTGTTTCTATTTTATTTTAAGTGATTTCTATCGATATAATGTAATTTGACTGTAGTTTGAACTTCTTGTATTGATGTAACTTGAAAAAAAATTAGAACATGTAAATCTGAAAAAATGGCACATAGGCTATTGACAAGAATCAGGACCTGATCGAGCTAAACCAAGTTGAATTCGGATTCAACGCATTCAAAGTTACCTAGAATCAATCGTCATATAAAAATGCAATAAAATAACTGTTACCAAGTATTATAAATTATGTGGATATGTAGTAGTCATGAACAAAATTTTCCGATCATAGAAATCTAGAATTTTCTCTAGGCTTCCTGTTTTTGTAGAATATTCAAGAGTGACATGTAAAATATATAAAAACCAAGGCGTGAAATTTCGACAGTCCAGAAATAAGAAGTTAATGATAGCAAATTTTCGATTATTAGCTTTTATAAAATTGAATTATTTTGTGAAAACTATGTTTGATCTGCAATAAGTAATATATTATTTAATATACTAGAATATATAGGAAGTGAAAAACATGTATATTATATGATACACTATCTGTTGTAAAACTGAACCATATATATATATATATATATATATATATATATATATATATTATGAAAAAGAATGTATAAACATAAAACTGTCTTAAAATATATATATATATATATATATATATACATATATATATATATATATATATATATATATATATAGAGAGAGAGAGAGAGAGAGAGAGCATTAACACACATACATACATACATATATATATATATATATATATATATATATATATATATATATATATATATATTAAAAATCAGAAGGTTAGTTGAATCTTCTACCTTGGTTTTAACCTTATGGTATCCCCAGGCGATTTTTATGAAATGACCTCTAAACGCTTTATTTTTCAAATAAAGCGTTAAGAGGTCATTAAAAAGGCGTTTCTATGGTGAGGAAGGTAGACCGGCCAGGGTTCTGTAATTAGCAGCAAATAGAAGTCGAGTTTTACAATAAATAGTGCATCACAAAATATACATGTTTTTCACTTCTTTTATAAATTTAGTATCGGACGGATTTGAGGCAACCAATATTTAATTGGAAAAAAGATGTTACGGGCAACTTTGGTATGGAAACTGTAAAAAAAGCGAAATTAAAAGGTCTATCTTGTAAAAGAATATAGTAATGTGATGGGGTTGCATTTTTATATTTATTTTATTTAGATCTGATGACTTTCGAAAAAAATTTCAACATATATATATATGTGTGTGTGTGTGTGTGTGTGTGTGTGTGTGTAACTTGACAGCCGCTGTTATGAAAATTCCAAATGCCTTGCATCGCAATGATTAACATGTATCCGTCATTGGAGGTTCCCAGAATCATGTACAAGGTTAAAAATTAAAAAAAAATATAAAAGATTGTATGCATAAGATGTATCAGTTAAAGATTTTTTTTTTACTTATCTTTCCCAACTTATGTTCAATAGATAGGGTTAATGAGAACTAGTTTTCTCCCTACCCGATACCCCCATACTCAGCCAGCAGGACTAATCAAAGAAAAAGCAGAACGTTGTTCGTAATTTGCAGCCGACGAACTAAATACCTCGTTAGTCACTCGGCTCGCCAAAAGGAAAACGGACGATTTCCTTAGAACATTTTTTTTTCGTTCTCTGGATCTTTCTAGTCGCAGTTAAATGTCCCCGCTCTGATCTAATGAGATACTGATAACTCTACATTTCCAAGCAAAAATTAAAGAGTTACTTTCGCAGTAGTAAAGAATTCTTAAAGAATATGAGGATGTCTACATAAATAAAATATATATAATCCTGTAGAAATTAGAAAATGAACTAAAATAAATTAAATAGTTCCATCCAAAAATACTGTATTTATGCTGAATTTGTAAGCGTAGCTTAGATGTGGTCCAAGGCCGAAAGCATGGGGATCGAACTCACTCTCCAGTCGTAATTCCTCTAACGAGACAAGATTGTTAACCATTACACCACATCGAAGTGTCCATCATTATCTTCCAAGCGTAACTTAGATGTGGCAGTAGTCATAAATATGTAGCACTCAGTGAGGGTCGAACTAATTATTCAGTCGTAATTGCGAAACAAGCTTGTTAACTATTACACTACGTCGAAGTACCCTAAATGATTTCCTAAGCGTAGCATGGGTGTGGCACAAGGACGAAAGTATGGGGCACCTAGTGGGGATACAATTCACTATTCAGTCGCAATTGATCGCGCGAGACAAGCTTGAATACTATTACACCCGTGCCCCTGTTGAGCATGAATTAATTCTTGGATTTATATATATATATATACAGGGTGACCTAAAAAAACGGGAACTTTTTAACAATCCAATAAAACCAAGAGTGATGGAAGAAAAATATTTAATTCATAGTAATTGAAACCTTACAACATGCCATTTAAGAAACAATGATGGAATTTTCATTTTTTTTAAATTACGTCCTGTAGATGGCGTCCTCCTGTACGAATGAATTCTTGAAATCTGCTGTTGAGATTCCTCATTGACTGTTGCAACATCTCAGCTGGGATATTGTGAATTTAATTCTCGTTACTAAAATGGCAAAATGTTTACTTGCTCAAGGTCACTGTCTCGCAGTGTTGCCACTTGCTTATCTCTGGCAATACGCACTTCAGAAATTCCCGTTTTTTGGGTCACCCTGTATATATTGAAGATCATGGCGTGCTTGACATTAAAATATTTTCTGCTTTCTGGATGTGATGATTATGTAGCGAAATTTGTGAGTCTTGGAGAAGTCTTAAGACAGGTTGAAAAATATTTTCGAAAATTGCCAGAAGATGATTCGTATTTATGCAAGAAAATCATTAAATAAATACTAGTCATATATACGAGACCAAAAATTAGTGTCAGTAAAATGATCGTGCTTGGTCATTGAAAAGTTTCCCTTTTTTTTTTCTTCTTCTCCTCTTCTTCTTCTTCTTCTTCTTCTTCTTCTTCTTCTTCTTCTTCTTCTTCTTCTTCTTAATAATAATAATAATAATGATGATGATGATGATATGCCCTGATACGACACCCTCCATTCCTGATAGAGATTTAGATATAAACTACACCATTCATAAAATGGTTGATTTACTTTTAATATCAGCTCATGATACAAAATGAATAGGTGATATATTTGTTGATAAAAAAAAAGATCTAATATTGTGTGGAGAATTGTATAAAAATATGTTGTGTTATGTATATTTAAATTTATTTAATAATTTTATCATATTGTATTGTTATTGCTTATTATTTGTCATATAGACAATAGTTGGAATATAAAATGCATGTGTCTCTTTATATACGTCGATTGATATATGGATGTGTATTAAAAACAAATAAGAATTTTGTATTAAAAATTCCGTAAAACAGAAGAAACGAATTCAGCTCAAAAAAATACTTTTCTAATTTGAATGAAATTCGGTACTATGCTCGACAGGCGTTCAAGTATGATATCATTTGGGGTATTATGTATCGGTTAAACTTTATCTCAAGAACACACATATGTACACACAATATTAGTGTTTTAGTATCATATATACGCATGTGCAATGTAATAGGCCCTTATCTGGCATCTCGTCTACGAGCTTCTTTCACTGGTACACCAACTACATGAATTTAAGCATGCTACTAGGCTGGTATCTCGGTCCCACCCTTTCACTATCAAAACAGTTAAATGTATCCGCCTCTTCTACTCCAACGGCTTCTTCCCTTGCAACTACCGTCAGTGGAACTCCTTTCCTTCTACTTGCTTCCCTGATAGAAATAATCTTCAAATGTAATGTCAATCGACATATTCTGATACCTTGATTTGATCTCTGTGCTTCTCTATATCATTTCTTCAAACAGCCCTCTTTACTTTTGCTTTCACTCTCAGTGAGTCCTAGAGTTTTAGTGGCACAGTTGCCTTGCTTTGGGTTAAATGCCTTACATATATATATATATATATATATATATATATATATATATATATATATATATATATATATATTGTGTGTGCCCAGCTGGTCTCGGAATAAGAGTGTTTCATTGTATCTAGATATGTCTCCTAAGTTGCCTTCGCTGCTTCATCATACAAACTTGAAGAGAAGAGATATTGATATTGTTATATAGGAATGAAGTATCGTTGCCGACATTTGAGTTTGAACATAGATCTCCAGTGAGCAAATACAGGCTATCGCATAATTGAATATATATATATATATATATATATATATATATATATATATATATATATAGAGAGAGAGAGAGAGAGAGAGAGAGAGAGAGAGAGATAGAGAGAGACTGACAAGTTGTGGTAATAATATAAAGTACATAACTTTTGCGAAGTCAACGAACGCTCGTTTGAAGCTTTTGTGATGTCAACGAATACTCGTTGTCACTTTCGTAATGCTCGTTGTAGTAGAGACTTTGTAATCGCAGATACAACTATAGTAACGCCGTTAAACAATACTGGTGTCAGACGCCTTCGAATATCACTCGCACTAATAGTACTTGTTCGATAATATTTACTCGAACATTAATCACCGTATTGATCAGAATAGAGAATAGTTGAGAGAAGAGAATAGAGAATAACGGCCCATATTGTAATAGAGTAAGTGGCTCTGTGGAAAATAAATAGCGCCTCGGTTGGAGGAATCGGAGAGCCAAGTTCGGTTTCTAGTATGAATCCTCTCTTCCTCTCAGGACAGACCGTGTTCTATTGCCTTGAATGGCAACTGGTCTACCGCAGAAACAAATGGCAACTTACTCTGAGAAAAAAAATCTGCCTCTCCAGTCATGTATGGAAAGATACATGATCGCCTAAGCGTGTATGATGCGTGGCACATAACTAGCGGATAGTAATAGTGAATAGACTAGAAATGCAGTTCCGAGTATTAATAAAGCATAGACTAGAAATGCAGATCTGAATAGTAATAGAAGATAGACTAGAAATGGTGATCGTTTATACGTCACGCTACTACCTACTCATGCATTTCCACTATGATCACGTGTTCTCTTAATTCAATAATGGGATCGCCTGTGTTTGCTCATTGGCGATCTATGTTCAAACCCAAATCTCAGCAGTGATATTTTATTCCTATATATCAATATTTAATATTTTTTTCTCTTTTTTTTTCGTTTTTTCCCCGTAACCAGTTGTGCAGAAGCGCAGTTCATCGCTGTTGTTAAGGGGAGTAGTGATGTAGCATAATTTCCGGAGTTCGTGAGTTTCTTTTTTTGTATAAAGAGGCAGCGAAGGCAACTTGGGAGACATATCTAGGTACGATGAAACACTCTTAATCCGAGATCATCTGAGCAAACTGGTTATCTAATTTGAATGTATTCCTAACAGCATCGAACCGTCAACATTATGTACTTCTTTTTATGAAAATGTGACGTCATGTCCGGAAGATTTGTCTATAGTTTTCTCAAACTAAGTTTCATCGTTTAGTTTCGTCGTCTTCGTCTCCAGCGTCACTTTGACTGACTGCTTCTTTCTCACTCAACAAAAACAACTGCAATAATAAAACAACACGTTGTCCATATAAATCTATTCTTTTTTTATGCGACATGTCCTTTCAGGACGTAGGGGATCATGGCTCCTTCTATCCCTTGCATCTCTCGACAAGTTCTTTCGCTCTGCTTCCTCCCCCAGACCACGGTCTGTCATCCACTTACTTAATCCCGCTAGGTATGTCGTGTGTTGTCTTCCCTTGTCTCTCTTTACCTCTATTCGACTCTTGGTTATCAGATTCTCCATGCCTTCCTTCCTCATTATGTGTCCAAGGAACTTCAGCTACCTCTTTCTGATATTATGTATAAGCTTCATCCTTTATTGCATCCTCTCTAAAACCTCATCGCTGCTCACACGCTCGGTCCATGATATTCTTTGCATCCGTCTGTAGAACCACATCTCCGTCGCCTCAAGTCTCTTCTTCATCCTTAAGGAAATCGTCGAATATTCGCTGCAGTAAAGACGGACAGATGTCACGTAACAGCTCAGTAATCTTTTCTTTGTTACCAAAGAAATCATCCTGTCTCGCAACAGCTTTTAAATCACATATCTCATTTTATTCTCTGTGGCAGCAAGAAACCCCATATAACGAAATCCCCGATAGAACTGGTTCTAGAAGAAAGCTAAATATTCGGGGTTTGCTGTTCAGTCTTTTACTGAGTGACTGTATTTTTTTTTCCTTTGCCTGCGTGTTTATCTCTTTGTGATCACTAATCCATCGCTCTCAGCTCTTGTATCAAACTCATTTGAGGGGAATCGATTATCACTTCGTTTTCTGTGCTGTGACGAGTTCAAATATATGTCTCCCTCTGTTTCACGACTGTTACCTTTGAGTTCGAATTCCATTCGAATCCATCACATTCACTTATGTGCTAATAACCTTGGAAAAGTTATGAATCCTCTTCTTCCGCTGCCCCAGCTATGGGTAAATAGCAGGACGGACCGGGTTCTTTAACCTTGGATGGCAACTGGTCTACCGCAGAAAGAAATGAACAATCTACAGCGTGGAAAAAGTCTGCCTCGTCAGTCATATATCGAAAGATACATGATCGCATAAGCGTGTATCACGCATGGCAAATAACAGACTGGCGTTTAATTAGACACCCGATTTCCATCAACGCAAAATGAACTGCCAATATTTTATCATGTAATCCACAGATGATACCTCTGAGAGAAAACTCGACTTTTAAGACGGTTAAGTTAAGGAAATATTAATTCGTGATCTGTCCGTTATGTGTCCGGCCATTTTGATAACGAGGCTTACCAAACAAAAAACTACGTTACTCTGTAGGCATGAAGAATTTTGGGATGTCAGTCGCAGAACTTTTAAACGCACTTTGTAGTCTTTTCAGATTAAATTATTTTTATTACTGCTTAAAACTGAGTTAAACAATTACAGTAAGTTTTTATGTTTATAATTAACTGTTTGTATGATCTACTGTTTAAAACGATGACAATTCGACCGCAACCATTCCTTCGATACATGTGTCCTGGTTTCGTATCTCACCTTGGTCTATCTGTCAGGAAATGTTTGGTTTGGGGATTTGATACCAGAGTTAGCAACGTTGTAAAGTGATATATAACCAAGTTTTTTGAGTGGAAATGTGCAGAAACCCTTCGAAAGGCGTTGATTTTTTGATTTTTTTTCCTCTAGAAAGAAGTCCCAATTCATTATGAACTAACGTTTGAGCGTACTGTCGAAGGAACTTGAAGCAACTGGTTCTACAGAAACATGCTGTGGGTATAATGGACCGAATATGGTTAACAACGGCGAGCTTTTGGGGAAAGTGGAAAGAAAAAGAAAACTTATACATAACATCAGGAAGAGGAAGTTGAAATTTCGGAGTCACGTAATGAGGAAAGGGTGCATGGAAAAGTTGATACTCACAAGACAAATTGAGGGAAAGAGGGACAGTGGAAATCAGCACGAAACATGCACGATGATATTGCGTACAGGGTTTAGTATAAATAACAATTAAACAGAACTTAAGAGTTATAAGGGACAAGAAGATGTGGAGAGTCATGACCGCCTCGGTCTTGAAGGGATACGGCGCATAAAAGAAGAATAAATCTTTCAAGCCTCATATGATGCGCTTTCTCCCAATAAGATGACCAATGCCAAGTAGATATAGTTTCATTTTAAAACATCATTCGTTTCTGTGGATGTTGCGTACAAACAAATATTCAAGAGCCGACGTCTACAACAGTGACTGGTTCGCCAACCGAGCAGTTGACTGTGGTTCGGGATTGCAATAGCATGCTCAGCATAAGTGGTAGGGGCCGTAAAAATTTTGTGTTTATCCAATTTTCAATGTTGTAATCAAATATATTTTCACAAGAATGCTTGTTTTCTTGTATTTCAATATTAAACTACGCCTGTCATATTTGCAAAAGTGATTCTTAAAAAAAAATTTAAAACAAAAAAAATATATTTAAAAAAATCAATAACTTTGGACATTTAATTAAAATGTTCTGTCTTTTTAATAAAATTAGCTTGCACTATAAACACAAAAATATTTGACTAAATCTCTGAATCTGAAAAGGATACCAATGAGCTTATTGAACCCGAAATGTTTTAATGAACGCCATCTTGTCTGAAAGAAAACCTTAAATATAAACATGAATTTCAAAGGTATAAACTCGAAGTCTGCTTGCATAATACCAATCAACAATTCAAAAAATTTAGCATTTGTGAACACCAGATAGGGAAGCAAAAATGAAAGCATAAGAATTTATTAAGCATCAGAACTTATTGCTAAACATCTTTTAATATAAGGATGCATCAGGAACCACTTGCCGTTTAATGTAAACTTACATGTTTTTTACAAGCATTCTTACCTGAGAAAAAAGACCTTTCGTTTCCTCAACGGTTATATCACACTTTGCATAAAATTCATTTTTTTCATATTAATAGTATGAGTTATAAACAGCATATGTAAGCAAGATAAACAAGTTCGATTACTTATATCATAATTAATATCCCTGTGCTGATGGTGTATTGCCTTGACGTGGTGAGACGGCTTGTTTGCTTCAACGACCCCCAGAGGTATGTAAGCAGGGGCTTTCGGCCCTTAGCAGGTCCAGACATGCTCAATATGTTTGAGCCAGTCAAAAGACAGAACCTGGTCCTCCAGCTTGGGGGTTGTGCAGTAGGCTAACAACCTTCTCACTTAAAAACTAACATGTTACAGAAACATCAACGATATCTTCAAACAACGACATGGCCGAGGAAGAGTTCACCAAAGTAGAGTGTAAGACGCGTGCTTGTGAAAATCCTCGGAAAGGCAGCCGGCAAGACATGGGCCGAACTGTTGGAGAGGTGTTGATGTGGGCGTATGAAACCCAAGGGATTAAGAGTCAATAAAATGAATAATTAACATTCAGACAAGACGCCCAGCAAGATTAACAAGACCTGTGAAATGGCGGGTGAACGTTCTTGTTGGGTCAATGGCTATCGTGCACAATAATGTAGACTAGCATCCATAGCTATGGATGCGAACAGAGCGTTCATGAGAAGGCTTCTCTGGGTAGAGGGGAGTCGGCATGGAGGAGCACCGCTTGCCAAGACGTCTGCTGTATGGACAGTTTCTGCACGCCATAGAAATCAACGTAGCGGTACAAAACAGTGAAAGCAAATCTCCACGGGTGGAAGCTCGAACCCAAAGAACTAGAAGAGCTCGCCAGTGATCGACCACGTAGGCGAATCAAAATCTATGATGTTGCTGTCACATTCGAGGACGTTCGACGCCAGAAGCGCACCGCTGCCAGAGATCAACGCCACATGACATCGTCAGCATTAATTACGGCAACAGTCCTTCAGTGCTTCCACTGTTTCACATTCTGCAACGACTGCCTGGGGTTGCGGAGCCACCTCCGAGTTCACAGATGAGAGGCAGATACGACTCGTCATCTGCGGATTCGAAGGACAACCGTCGCACACACATTTATGCTATACTTAACAGTTTACTCGATCTGTGATACATATATTATCAAAATAAATTATAAATTAACTAATGTCTGCGTACTTGCGTTTTTTATAATTCATTATTACAGACTGTTCTTATCTATGATATGTTGGATTCATCATTTCAAATGCGGACGCTTTAAGCCTTTACGATGCACTTAATGTTATCGTTTCGTCTCTTTTTCTTACTGCATCTTCTATGACTGTTCCTGTTCCATTGAATTTCATGTCCAAGATCTATGCTTTATATATCCACGCACTAACAGGCATACAAAAAGACGACCATAGACACACACAAATATTATGTATATATATATATATATATATATATATATATATATATATATATATATATATATATATATGCATACATAATATATATAATATTAATGTCATCAACAGGCAGACTGTTTCGCAGCTCTTCAGTGTGGCTAGACGTCCGGTTGCCTTTAACTAGGATCGAAACCTAGTTGGCGTCAGTCTGAAATTCTACCACTAAGCCGTCGGCGCACGGCAAAGATGAAGGTCAATTTTAGCGTTTTTTTTTGTTTTTTTTTTTAGATAAACACACAGTGACCGACAGGACTTAATTCGCTTTTTTGTCATATATATATGACATAAAAGAAGCCGGTACAAAGCAACTTACAAGTACGTTATAAAACATTGCCCTTCATTTAAATCTTTAATTTCACCCCAGGCAAGGCGATAATACCACTGGGGTGGCATAAAAGAAGCCGGTTCAATTCTCTCCCATGTATATATGGTTAAAGCAGATTGCAAGTATTTTATTAAAATTCTTTTAAATCTTTCATCATTTTACCGCAAGCAAGACGACTTGCCACTTACATGCTAGTGGTTACTGCGTGTAAAAGAGAATGAGAAGACTTGGATGAGGAGAAAGGATAATAAATGAATACGTTTTAGAAAGACAGAAGCTGGCTATTGTCGTTCAACTTCATAGGCGAAGTGTAAGAGAAAAGAAACTATAATAACAGATTTCAAGGTCGCTTCTACCTAATTCTCTCACATATATACTTTTCATTACGTCACATAACTAGATGGGTGTCCACTTGAGAATGCGCAATGCTTTAAAACTGTGTATGCGGGTGGTTTAATTGGTAACGCCTCGGAATTGAAAATCGGTGAACGGTGCTTGAATTCCTCTCGGGTAGGTTGTATTCCCTTTCGCGCAATAATGTTTGGAACTTTAGTGTTTTCTCTCAGTCCGCTGTTCTAAGCTGGTCTTATCTTGTCATAGCTTGCCTTAGCTGCTCATAGCTTGTCTAAGCTGGTCAGAGCTTGTCTAAGCTAGTCATATCCGGTTACACCACTGTTACGGAGCAGATTCTACGGAACTAGACCGATGATTCTGTCGACGCAACGGGAAGAGAGAACAGAGTAATGCCTCCGGCACGGAACACATACTAGAACCGAAGAATCTACTCCTGTCTCATCCCCCTCCAAAACAAGTTTACCCTGGTAGTATGAGTCTGCCTACATTACCAGGTGTTCTCAAGCGATATCACATTTAATTACTGACGCGGTTCTACGATGCTCAAATTCGGTGATCGAACGATTTCACCGTAAACACTTTAAGTCACCTTATGTTTCGTCGAAACACGCAATTTTAAAGTGGTGTTACGAGTAAAAAAATAACGAAACTAAAAAATATATTGTTGTTTATGGCATCATTTTGATTTCAGGTTTTGTGGGTCGTATATTCTTTTTTCTAGCTTATATGATTTAATTCCTGTGAAATGATATTTATCGACATTGTCTTATATATTTAGAATGACACTGCATCCATATACAATTCTCTCTCTAAAATGGCAATCCGCAAACATTCGATGTACAAGTAACCAGGTGCACAAGCATTTTACTTGTGGTTTAGTGGAGAGCAATTTATCGCTTTAAAAATTATGGTCATTTCCCCACGCATGCATGGGCTCTCCCAGCTATAAATAGGAGCAGGTACTGCCTTTTTGACGAGGGAATTTTCCAATCAAACAGCACATTCTTACTGTAACACTCTCGTTTGTATGTGTTTGTACTACTGTCTCTGTTAATATACTTGTTTAATTCAATTCCTTTCTTGTGTCTTTTATTTCTGGCCCTAACAAGGCCACAACAACAACAATAATAATAATGATAATAATAATAATAATCAATAATTAAAAAAGACAACGATGTTATGTGCATGTGAGTGTGTGTGTGTGTGTTTGCGGATAATCCTTGACAAATGCGCTTTTTACGATAATTAATATCCCTGTCCTGATTGTGTATTGCCTTAGAGGCGACAGTCTGTTTGATGCTAGATGCAATCGTCAGGCCACGAGTCCCTGACGATTGCATGTAGCATGAAACAGACTGACGCCTCTAAGTGTTGACTTCTATGTTCACTTTTATATTTACACACGTTCTATCTCTGATATTGAGCACTTTATCCCATAAATATAGCACACTTTAATACTATATTTCTTTATATTTCTTCAAATATATATATATATATATATATATATATATATATATATATATATATATATATATATATATATATATATATATATATATATGGGGGATGCGGGAGTGATCGTGCGTGCGTGTGAGCGTGCGCGTGTGAGCGTGTTCGCGTGTGTGTGTGTGTAAGCGCATATCAGTTCACAAAGGTACGATATATTAAGGTACATATTAACCGGAATTAAAATACAGAGATATTAAGAAACCAATACTAAATAAAAAGAAGGAAAATAAATCCAGTAGCGCCTTATCATAAAAAGCGCACCTTTGTGAATTGCAACGAAGTTGATATATGTTTCTTCGGCTTTTTGTAAAAAAAAAATTCATTTTATCTTTTCAAAAATATTTAATATGTACTGTTAAATATAAAGGATACAAAGAAAATAACATCGTGCGATCCAAAATCAAGCTCTGACGCAGAATGACAATTCATCGCCAATGAATGCGAGTTCCCGCCAAAAGAGACCACAAGAGTCCATTTAAACACATGTGCAACAAATAAATCACCCACATTCAAAGACGTCTCATTTTAACTTTGCCCAGACAATCCCATATTTTATTCAAAAATACAAAACACGTCTGAACACAAACTAACTAATCGCATTTGTCAAGGATTATCCGCAAACACACACACACACTCACACATGCACATAACATCGTTGTCTTTTTTAATTATTGATCATTATTATTATTATTATTATGGTTTCGTCCTCCCAAGGCTTGGGTCAACTCATGGTATGGTTTTCAGCCACTTTTCAAAGGTAATATATATATATATATATATATATATATATATATATATATATATATATATATATATATATATATATATATATATACATATATATATTTGTGTATTTATGCAGCAATCCTTCTTTCATGCACATTTCATTAAAAACGATTGACAAGCTGCTTTTATTTAGTTTTTTATATAATTTCTCGTGCGATCTATTAAAGTTTTTCTTTTCAGAGGATAAATTATATAAAAACTGTGCGAATGTTCTTTTTATCCGAGCGCTTTCGGCTATACATATAGCCATTTTCAAGGATTATATTTCAACTGTTAGAATTAGAATAATTTGTTATATGTATGTTTTATAAAGTGATTCATTTTTTTGTTTCAAAACACGTTCAAGATATTATGTCCATGTTCAAAATTAATATTATTAAGTGTTGGTTTGTTTGTTTTATTAGTAAGGCTTCCATTATTTTTAGCCATTTTTTGCAAGTGGATGATGCTATTATATTAGTGTTGTCGACAAGTATATTCCGAATAGTGTCCGGTAGGTCTCCATGAATATTTAAATGAGATCTAATTGAGCTATTGTTAGAAAGGTGTAGAGTTAATCTGCGTGTTTAAACAATTTGTAGTGTGGCCTATATAATTATTTACGAAAGTTGATTGTTGAGGAATACAATTCCTTAATGGGTATTTGAATTCGTAAATAATATTTGCTCTATTTAATTTTGTTCTAGGATGTGAATTATTATTTTTAACTATAAGATTAGAAATTTTAAATTTTTTATAATAAATCGACTTATTCAAATTAAGAATAATCATTCTCAGACAAGGTGGACATTTCCTGAGAAATTGGCCGAGGTTCATTTCGGAAGAAAAAACACTTCAAGAATTATAGTCCCGATATAAATACTGTGAATAATAGTAATTTCTCATCACAGACAGTTAACATAAGTCTGTTTTTACTATTTTATTTTGCAGGTATGTTGATATAGTTTGTGAGCAGCTGTCTAATGTTACTTTGGTCTCATTTCATGTTTTCCTAACAATAACACTTAACTACCGCCAAAACTAAACATATTTGAGAATATTTTAGCAAACAGAAGATAGACGATTAAAAACCTACCCATTCGAACAAATCTTCCTGCCAGCCTTACAGAAAATTTATAGAATGATATTTCTGTACAATAAGCATAGTAAACTATCTTTTGGCAAATTCACGATGAAATATTTTCATCTTACCTCAACTTTTCAAACACGCCTCCGTACGCCGACGCTTGCATTGTCTGCATTCATGTAAGCCTATATTTTATTAATGCATGTGTTTTATTCAAATTCTCTCGCATCTAAGAAAATATAACAATACCGAGCTGTGTTAACAACTAAACAGACTTCAACACCTGTCTGCTAGTTTATATGTTTCCTCCTTTTCTTCTCTGATATTTACGTGAAGTCTGGATGCAGCAGACATTGCAGGGTCTATAATTTTGATTTTCTAAATGTTAATTTAATACAGTTCTTGATGAAGAGGCATATTTTAATGCTAAAATGCGCCGAATATAATCTTCGAGACCCACACAACGAATGTCTTGATGATAACTGAAATTGATATTATGAAGATTATATGATGAGGCGCGTAGATTAACAATTGCCTTATTAAGTACTAGCAGCATGGCCAGGCATTGCCCGGGCTTGATTCAAAAATCGTACGACTCATACACCAATGGCTATCACTTGACTTAAAATGTTTTTGCCCTTCCTTTCCTTTAAAGGAGTTCCCTTTGCAGGGCTGATGTTTCTACATGCCTTACTTCTTGCCTATCTCACACTGCGAATTTTTTCTAAGCTCTATACTAAACATTAAATCTGTTACAAAAAAAAATACTAAACAAAATGAACACAAAACGATCAGATTTAAAAAAGGACTCGTAACTGGAAAAACGAATGAAAAAAGAATGTTAACAACAAATAATTTTTCACACCATACCCAGTTCTGCGGAATCAGAATCAACGTTGAGTTTAAGCAAGCGAATGAGCCAATTGGAGTAAAGTGCTATGCAGATTTAAATTTTTCCCACTTGTGACGATTTTTTGTTGCATGCTAGCATGTTAGTTATCATTCGTGTCAGTCAGCCGTTGGCTGTCACTCTGGCCAATAGAATCTTCCTGTCTATTCGTGGCAGCCACCTATAGGCTCTCATTCTAGCCAGTAGAAAATGGCCGCAAACTACATGTAAACCACCCTGAAAAAGAAAGAAGCATGAAAAAATCGATTATTTCCACTATCGATGGGAGTTGGGAAATGCAAAGTCGGTCTTTGCCGTTAACTT
Organism: Acanthosepion esculentum; assembly: GCA_964036315.1. Taxonomy (NCBI): domain Eukaryota; kingdom Metazoa; phylum Mollusca; class Cephalopoda; order Sepiida; family Sepiidae; genus Acanthosepion; species Acanthosepion esculentum. The sequence continues at coordinate 17,302,892 of OZ038502.1, forward strand.
GGAGCATGTGCATGTAAATTTTGGTGCAAACACTTCGAGAATTGCGTCCGTACATTCATTACACACACACACACACACACACACACACACACACACACACACACACACACACACACACACACATCCTGCCTTTTATAGATATAGATAAGACGGCAAGATTTATTTCTGTGCCTACCATCAACATGGCGTCATCTTCATATTTTATGTTACTACCGTAGTGTCCGTCAATAATAAATCCTGTTAAAAGGTCCAGTTTTCTAATAAGTGTCTCTATTTAGAATTTAAATATAACAGGTTAGAAGGCACATCTTTTCTTTATGGTCCCTTCTATTCGAGTATACTCAATTAATATTCCATCCGGATAAGTCATGGATTATCCGTTTCCGAAATAAAACATGCTTACCTCGCTGTTCAAATAGGTCTTTGGGTCGTAGATTTTGAAACGCTTATGTATAGTCTATAAAACTTCGTTCTGTATTTTCATTGATCATTCTAATCTTAAACACCGCATTTTTAGCTCCAGTGAGATTATTGGAAAATCTGATACTCACGGGTCAGATAAAGGGAAAAAAGAGACAGAGGAAAGAAACGAATAAAGTATTGGTGAGCTTGAATGAATAGAATGCTGTGGAGGACTCAAGAGAAATAACAGAAAGACAATAACTATTAAAAATAGGTGATTTGAGAAAAAATGGATATGAGTCTTACTCATGAGGATGGCTGAGAAACTGAGCGTATAGATTCGACCTGGAATCGAAATTGTCTTTTCGATTCACCATTTCATGCGTATAAACGTTAAGCTACAAGATAACGTTTCCTTTTTTTTAAGCGTACCGTGTCTGGTTGCCTGTTTTTATTGCCGCTTCCTCTGGGTACTATTAAGTGCGATATTTTTGTGCCAAGTCCATGATTATCTGCCATATCTTACGTCTTATGACGCTGAGAAATAATAAGATCACAGGCTGTTTATTGGAATTTTTACCTCGGATATCTCGAGGAATAACGTTCATTAAATGCAATCCCTGTAACCGTGTTATGCGTCAAACCCTGACCATTACATAAACGTGATTCAACCTCGAACTTCCTCTCATGCCACCATCGATGTTCAAGTAGTTGTACTTCTTCCTGAATAATAACCAGCTTTTCATTTTTTACAAATAACTACACACACTCCGGGAGCCCACGCTCGAAATATATATATAAATATATATATATATATATATATATATATATATATATATATATATATATATATATATATATATATGTCTGTGTGTGTGTGTGTATATATATATATATATATATATATATATATATATGAATTAAATGTAATGGAGTAGGAAAAGACCAGTATGAATATCTTCTTGTTAAGAAATAAAATACTGTTATACGTTACAGTCAATGTTTTCTTTTCGTGCGGTCAAAAAGACTTTTTTTTTTATTTTACAAATAAGCTGGGCGGTGGTTTGCTACAAACCTGGTTTACGGACTTGGCAGTGTCATTTATGCGTATCGGGCGGCTTGGCTTCATTGTCTCTAACTCGATAAGGAGCGCTTGCATAGATGACAGGGAATATACAAACGGTCTAAACGGTTGTTATTCAGAATACGATCATTGTGGAAAACTTTCCGAAATCGTAAATATGACAGCACGGCGAATAAATCAGATATTTCGCTACATGAAATAAATGCAGACAACGATATAGTCTTTTAACTATAGCGTTCGAAAACCAGACACTTCAGAAGGTATACTTGTTGCATGACGTGTCGTAAAAGCCGAGACCATGATTATTACTGTTAAATATTATTTCTGAAAAAAGTTTTTCACCCAAAATAAACATCATTATTTCTCAAAATTAAAAAAAAGAAATAAGTGGAAAGAAAAGTTTTCTATTTATTTCCATACTCTGACGTGCCAAAAGTTATTACGTAACAGTAAGTAAATATAATGGTAGCTGGCGCCACATTTTTTGTTATCCTCTATAGAGTGAATATTGTCGAGGTCGAGGTTGCTTGTATGGAAGGCGACGCAAACGAAGAGCACATGATAGAGAAGCCGGAAACGTAAGAGATTCAATTTCGATGAAGGCGGAGATATTTGATCATGACCAACAGGCAGAAAAAGACACTACCTCATATCACATCCTTATTCAATACAGCATATATTGGTCTCAGATCCAGCAGATTATTTGAGAGCGGATTATCCATCAGGATGCTCTCGTTATTACCATGACATCGGTTATAGTGCAGCAATTGGGCTTATGACGTCCATAATTGATCTCTGAAGAATCTGGCGTATATGTATCAGAGTCCCAGTCGCTAAAGGTTGATAATTGCGTTTGGCTACGTAGCAGAGAATATGGGTTCATGAAAACTAGTTCTTACGAAAGCACCATGCATGCGGTTGAGTTATTTAATCATTTCATTCCAAGGAAGAAAATAAATGCACTAAGACGCAATGTCTTACTGGATGTAAGAGATCATGAGCAAAAAACATTATCAAGTAGATTGAATAAAAAAAAAACCGTACTTAACAAGACAGTAGCTGACGCTCGACATTGCATTTAAATATTTGAATATCGAAGTTGATTGGAAGACAAGACGCTGGAAGAGAATCCCACGATGGAGAAATACGAGAGAAACAACAGTTAGCAGAACTTTTGGTTACAACGATAAAATGATGAGAGCTCTCCGCCATTCTAGGATTGCGCTTAAATTTATAAAGTTTCGTTGCCATCGAGGAAAGTTAATCAGCACAGTCACTACTAGTTTATCTAGATACTCCATGGACCGGTGCCTGCTACAGTAAGCTGAGGTTGAAAATTTATACTTCTGCAGAGATCTCACACACCCAAACAATAGTCTAATAATTCTTCTAATAACTGACAATTATTAAGGGTAACGATATATAAGAAGCTAGAGATCTTTAACAAAAAAATTGACTTTTATTAAAATAATTTACTGATGAGTATGTATGGTAGGTGCTAAGGACATGATGCTTTTTGTACTTGTCGAATATGTTCATAAATCCTTCTGGAAAATAATCGTTTCCCATATTTGGTTGACCATATTTAACTGTTCGCAAATTTAAGCTGTTTTCAGGTATTATGCCGTAATATTTGATAGCATAACAAGAAATCAATTTTTATTACGAAACTAGTATTTCCACTTTCTGAATAGAGAAAAAACCGCTCCTGTTATCTGTAAATTAAAACCTGAAAGTTTGATATCATTTATAATATTTAAATGATTGCAAACATATTTTAATTTTAAATAAAAAAAATATTAGAATCGACGTAAAACTGAATCACATATGACTAGAGATAATTTATTTTTTATAAATCATTCCTTTATTATTCCGTCGCTTAAGGCTATTTGCAATTTATGATCCACCATTATAGCTTTATTACTATTTCTCTTCTACATTTTTATGTCATACAGTTTTGTGTCCTAATTGCTAGAATATCGCGATCCCAAAGTCGATTTTCTCCCTTTGGTGACGATGAAGTCGTGACGGCTGTTTGGTGACGTCACTTCATACAGTGAAGAAAGTTATCGGTCAGTCAGTTTGTTTTTAGTCGTCAAATCGAGCAGTTTCCTCACTCGGGTTTATGTCCGCGGCAAGCGTCTCCCACATGCTGCAGCTTACAAGCCCATGACGCCGTTTTCCTATCGGACATTTTTTATCAGAAATACATAATATTTTCGGTTAGAAGTCCTTAATTTAAAAATAAAATAGAACTAACAGTTGCACGTTTGCGGAATATGTATTTTTTAAATACATAGCATGTAAATGCGGCCTACTCGAAGTAAGGCTTCTCTAAGTAGGATTCTTCCAAAGCACAAAAGAATCTTTACCAGCCGTGATTCCCGATAGGAATTATTACACGGTAGACTATCTTTTCGTTTTCCTTTTCACAATGCTTGTTGCGTTGATATGTTATATTTTCTCTGCGGGGGAGATGCATAAATATGTATTTGGTGTATCCCTTAGTGACATAAATCTCTTTCAGGGAGGTGTTACTATATAATAGATAAAATAATGTCATTACTGGGGAAAATGCAACTGGGAGAATAAATCTGTTTTTTCCATACTGCACTAATTATCTGTGTCAAGCCGACGTGATATACTATTATTTACTCCCACTAATAATATAAGAAATAAACTGTCAAACTTACAAGTTCGTTTTTCATTCGTTAGTTAATCACTGCATGTATTAAGCTCTGTAAATTTTTCCCGTCCCTTATTAACAAATTCGTGACATCTTAGTAGCCGACAGAAGGAATACCTAACCCAGTTGTTTATTCCCGGCTAGACTTACCGTAGGTGTATTTTGTACCTTCATATATTGCTAGTAGTAAAATTATAAAAAGTAGTACTGTGGTAAATACCTAATTATTTCAAGTACTGTCATTGTTTGTGATGAATAAATGTCTATTTCTGCAGGGTACTTCTCTTATGTCTTCGTCAATTTCTCAAAGATGAGATTTATAAATACTTCATATATGCATTGCTAGTAGTAAAATTATAAAAAGAAGTACTGTGGTAAATACCTGCTTATTTCAATCCCTGTCATTACTTCAGAGAAATAAATGTCGATTTCTTCAGGGTACTTCTCTTATGCCTTTGTGAATTTCTGTCAGGTAAGATTTGTATTGTCTTGCAAGAAATCTGGTCTGTTTTTTGAACTCTCACTTTCTTAAGACAATTCTTTTTATATTTCCATCTTTTTAGTGTTAAAAGTATGCGATATTGACTCATTTGTTTTTCCATAATTGGCTATATTGCTGCATGAAAAAGTGTATGCATGTTTTGAGTCTACCAGTGATATTTTCTTTACTGTTTTCTTCCAATATAAGACTCAAGAGCCTCTCAAAATAGAAGCACATTACATTGAGTCTTCCGCATGTAAATAATCGTTGACTCTAGACTAGAATATGGTAAGTTTAAAGTGATTAAAGAAAAATTCACTCGGATGTCTGTTCCCCAAAATACCAGAACCTAACTTCATTCTTACTAATACAATACAAGGATTTTGAGGATAATTCTATAACCTATCATCATCATCATTATCATCGCAATCCTTCAACCTTCCCATGTGTGGTTGAAACTCCATTAACCATCCCTTTCCATACTGTTTGGTTCTGCATTGCTGCCCTCAGATCCACAATGGCCAACCCTGAATCCCGAGCTATAGTGTCTGGTCAAGTTAATTTTTCGGAGAATACACTTTCAGAAGAATAGCATAGGATTAAAGATGAGACAGTTTCCCTGTCCGCTCGTTTTCGTTTGAGCTTAAGAGAGATTGATTTCGGTTCTCTGTAAATAGAGTTATGCGTTGCATGGGATCTCCAAATAATATTCTGGATTTTTGTAAGTAGATTTGTATATGTTCCATCCGGCCGTCTTTCAAGACGACCAGATAATGTCCAAGTTTCTGATCCATATAATAGGACTGGATCACTCAATGTTCGAAAGGTTAAGACTTTCAACAAGCATGGAGGTTTCGAGCGCCAAAACTTGTGAAGTTTGTTTACACGCACCCCATGCAAGAGCTTCGCGGATGTTTATGTATTTTTCTTAGGAATCTCATATGTGAGGTATAGTTGAAGTCTTCAACTATCATTGCCTGGTGGGTCATATTGGTAAATGTCTAAACTGCTGAAACCTCAGTATTTAACAAATCAGAAAATCTGCCATTTAACTTACAAGAAAATATTTTGAACTTGGTGCGATATTAACCTTTTAGGTATGATCTGATCCTTTTAAAGAGAAAGCATGGCCGGTGGTGGTAGCTAATTTTGGGATCATTTAAGTGAACCAGATCCTTTAGTCGATGGCATGAAGAAGAATCGGTAACTGGCACTCTAAAACATAACTGTTCGAAAAGACGTTCATATGGAAAAATAAAATACAGTAACGAATATCTGCAACATCCCACTAGCATAACAATAAATAATTTTAAATATGAACTAAAATGTTTCCTTTATAATTTTTTTTATAAAATATCAGCGTCTTTATTCCGCTTTTAAACTTAGAGTTTTGGACATACGATTCGACATGTTAAATCCCTCAAAAGAGAAGTAAATTAATGCCTTCCGAAAACATATTAATTTGCATGTGATACGGTTCGCTCTTAACTGTAACTATTAAATATCTATTTCTAATCATTCTCTTGAGAATCTAGATACGATAATTTATTCATTGTATGTTTTATTCACAAAGTAATCTCGCAGTTTCTGACATATGGTTGATAAAAAACATTACTCCTTCTATTCAGCCATCTTTAATTAAAATTAACCCTACATTCACTTCTATTATTCTTAGTGGCATTAATTCTATGAATATTGTTGGAAAAACAAGTGAGAATCCTATGGAGAAATGCGTAGATATTACAGAATTTGGAGAAGAGCTTCCACTCCCAGCTTATTGATTGCTTGTTGTGTTACCTTTGAATCTGTCGGACCGAATCCAAACAGTTTAATTTTAGCATATATAATGTATAAGAAAATTTATATAATTCAGTGTCTTTTGCCAAAATAAGTCAGTTATCATTTTCCAAAATCACGTCATCTTCGAGATTTCTAATGAGCATTTTTCGTGAGTTACGATCAGTCAATGTACAAGGTTTGTACATCATATAAGAATATGAACACTAATATATATATATATATATATATATATATATATATATATATATATATATATATATATATATATATATATATGATGTCATCAAGATCCAAAATAAAGAAAGTTTATTAAAACCATGCTCGCAATCCAATGCTACTTCCGACGTGAAATACATCTGTTTACCTTCCATTCTATGTCATTGATAACGGTTGCTACGACCGTGTTGTGCATTTGTTAACGATCAAATGCAAAAACTTTTAACACAGCGTTGAAAATCTGACTTGCTGTTGCATAAAATATGGCAGGGACTGACACGTTTAAAGAAGAAAAAAAATTACCCTGTCTAGTGAAAAAAGCTGCTGTTGGCGCCATCTTTGGCAGTACTGCCTTAACCACCGAAACTGTATTACCTCGCCTGGTTGTTGGCTGACGAGGGTATTGCACTTGCTTTCACACGTTGTCTTTCCGGTAATTAAAGATTTTCATATTTTTGGATAGATAATCAAGATCTGAACAGAATTGTCATTTTCCATTTTTAAATCAGACAGAAGCGTCCATATGAAAAACATCGAGTAAATCTTTTAAATATTTTTATTTCAGAATAGAACCGCTATCATACAAAGCTGACATTGCTTCTTCGTTTTCTTTTTTCAATTCTGCATCATCATCATCATCATCATCATCATCATCATCATCATCATCATTTTCTTCTACTTCTCTTCCTTCTTCCTCTTTCTTCTTTTTTCTTTTTCTTTTCTTCTTCTTCCTACTTTGTTCTTACTTTTTCTTCTTTTTTCTAATTCTTCATTTTCTTCGTCCTACTTCTCCTTCTTATTTTCTCTTTCTTCTTCTTCTACTTTATCCTTTCTCTTCTTGCTGCTACCTCTTTTTCTTCTTCCTTTTTTCTCCTAGCTTTTCATTTCTCCTCTTCTTTCTCTACCTCTTCTGTTTCTTCTTCCGTTTTCCTTTTCTTCTTGTTACTTCTTTATTTTCTTGTTCTTGTTCCTGTTCTTCTTCAAATGCAAACAGATATTGCTCATGCAAACAGCGTGATGAAAAATACAGAGAAAACAACAACAAGAACAAGTTATGTCGTTATATTTGTTACAATCATATTATCTCAATGATCTTTCATTTAATTCCTTTCTTAAATGATTTAAATACATTATCTGCTGGCTGAAGCAACAAAATTAATCAGAACACATGTGTTTTTCATATGATTTTTCACAAGTACCTCTGGTCGATTTGCCTAGATATTCCCTTAATTCTGAAAGCCGAAATCCCAGATAATTGTAACCTTTTTTTAATCGTATCACCCCATGCTACGCAGTGAATCCACTGATACACAAGAGGTTACTATTGTGAAAGAATGAGACAAAATTGAAAAAAATTATTAAGGAGCAGACAAAGCCGAAGATTAATCAAGAATAATGTACATAACGATTGATATTGAATTTTAATTTTTAAGGATCAAAGTTGACTGGAAAACATGGAGCTGGAAGAAAGTTTAACGAGAGTGAAGAAACAGTTAGCATAGAGCTAAATCTATACCTGACCAATTAAACGGTGAATTGATGACACCTTGCTATCGGCTACAAGAGTATTGCACTTAAAATCATAACGTTTAGGTACCATGGAGAAAAGCACATTAGAAGATTTGCAATGAAATTATTTATAGAAACGGCACAGGGAGGCTTTGTTACGGCGGTGGGAAAGTGAAGCCGATATGCCAGGTCAGGATCAATATTATTTCGTATTTTTCTTTGGATTTTATTAAGCATCTCTAGATATAGATCTGGAGCACCGTACGGTATATTGCAGTAATATTCGAGACATGAACGAATAGTAGACTCATAAATATTCAGTGTAACTCGGATATGAGAGATTTGTCGGGACCGGAGAAGTCTCTTATATCCGAGTTTCTCTTATATCAGGGTTTGGTCTATTATATATACATTAACAAAGACTCTAATTTGGGACCAGAGAAAATCTATCTTATATCGAGTTTCTCTTATATCAGGGTTCTCTTATATCCGGGTTTCTCTTATATCCGGGTTACACTGTATAAGATAATTTCAGGAGAGAAACGACCTTCTTAGTAGATCCTAGCAATGGAATCGATATAATCTTTCCACTTCATGTCGAACGAAAATGTAAGCCCGAGTAGGCGCAAAGAGTCACTCCCCTGTAGGTTAATATCAGCCATGCAGGGGGGAGGCAGGAAGGCGTCCAAAATACAATTGATAAAGAGAAGTTTTGTTTTAGAGATTTAATTTCAACAAGCCCTTTATTGACCCAATTAAAAACAAACTGTTGGTCTTTTTTTTATAGATCAAATGTCAATTTAATATTATCGAACTGATTAGGCGTATTATCGAGACAGGATTAAATGGTTGTCATCAGCAGAGGTATACGTTTTGAAGTGATGCCATCAGAAAGGTTTTAATTAGTTTCACGGAACATGTTCGGACGAAGTATATTCCTACGTTTCACCAGTTCAAACGTTCACGGCTAAGATACACCATGCCACGCACATTGTGGTGAACCACCCTCATTTCTTCCGTATGCCGATGATGAGATATAAGTTGCCATCGAGCATTTTTTCCACGAGCCCCTGCTTTGTGAAACGGATTTCCAAGAGGATGCTACCTCGGACACTACTCTCATAAGCTGTTAATATTTTAGCTCCAACGTTATCTTTACACATATCACCATAAACACTAACACTGTAAGTGTGTATTTCGTGTGGCTCTTAGGCCTTAACATGTCGTTAAAAGTACTGTGTTGGTGCCAGTCTGTCATAATCAAATATACTACCGTCAATTTTCTCCAGATTATTTCAATAGAAGCTGTAGGGTCTTGAACTGCGAAGCTTCCGGAGAGTTCATTGAGGGTTACTGGTCGATAGGATTATGAAACCTTCAGGTTTTTATCGTAAGAGTTTAATCCAGATAAGGAATGCTGGCTCTTAGAATTTCCTATGCAGAACATTTCTCCAATTTCTCCCAGGTCTTTTTAAGTTCCATTTGTTTTTTTTTTCATTTATTTGCATTTATTAACATTATTATTATTATTACTATTATTATTATTTCGATTTCTGCTATGATGTCTCTACCTACCAAATCTGCAGGAAGACCCAGGGCAGGCAGTAGTGTGTTGTTATGGCTACATTTCATGATTTGTCATCTTAACTCCTATTATCTCAGTAGCGTTACATGGACAATCAAAACATTTTTTGTATTTAGCTTAAGCTCGTATTACAGGGGATTTTTTTGGTCAATTTGTTGTGTTCTTTTTTTATTATTCCAAAGGTAGCAACATATTTTTTTATTTCTATTTCCAGGTATTTATACTTCGATAGTTTTTCAAATCCTTTGTTTGCCATGTTAGAGTGCGCTGGATAAGCCAAACCAATTAGTAGGCAAGCTGCTTCTGCTGCTGCTTCTGCTGCTGCTGCTGCTGCTTCTTCTTCTTCTTCTTCTTCTTCTTCTTCTTCTTCTTCTTATTATTATTATTATTATTATTATTATTATTATTATTAATTCGATTACTTCTATGGTCACTCTACCTACCAAATCTGCAGGAAGACCCAAGGCATATAGTGGTGTGTTGTTATGGCTACACTTCATGGTTTCTCATCTTAACTCCTATCATATCACTAGCGTTACATTGACAAAGTTCTTCTTATTGTGTGCGATGTACTTATCAAGACAGTTTTTGTATTTCGCTTAAGTTCGGATTCCAGACGATGTTTTTGGTCAATTTGTTGTTGTGTTCTTTTTTTATCATTCCAAATATAGCAACATAATTTTTTTTTATTTCGATTTCCAGGTATTTATACTTCGATAGTTGTATTTGCACTTATTAACATTATTATTATTATTATTATTATTATTATTATTATTATTATTCATCGTGAGTAAAAGTGAAATAGTCCACCAAACTGACGCTGGTGTACAAATATTCGAAATATATCCATCATGAAGCGCAGTTTGAATAGTAAATACAAGGCTATGGTATACAAAGCTCAGGTATACAAGGCTTAGGTATACAGGGCTCAGGTATGCAAGGTTCAGGTATACTAGGCTCAGGTATACAGGGCTCAGGTATGCAATGTTCAGGTGTACAAGGCTCAGGTATACAGAGCTCAGGTATGCAAGGTTCAGGTATACAAGGCTCAGGTATACAGGGCTCAGGTATGCAAGGTTCAGGTATACAAGGCTCAGGTATACAGGGCTCAGGTATGCAAGGTTCAGGTATACAAGGCTCAGGTATACAGGGCTCCGGTATGCAAGGTTCAGGTATACAAGGCTCAGGTATACAGGGCTCAGGTATGCAAGGTTCAGGTATGCAAGGCTCAGGAATACAGGGCTCAGGTATGCAAGGCTCAGGTATGCAAGGCTCAGGTATACAGGGCTCAGGTATGCAAGTTTCAGGTATACAAGGCTCAGGTATCACAACTAAAAATACGTGATATCGTGACAGGTTTTGAATAATATAGAGAGAACCTTGCGGGTGGCGCCTGGTTATAAACATTCCACCACTGAGGGCGCTCCCATATACTTATAACTTGGCACCAGAGTTTACATAGCCGCCTCGTTCCTTCGAATGAAAAAAAATAACTCTACAACCAGACATCATGTGCCTCAAATGCAAGCATCTGGGACAGGGGATCACCGTACGTCAGACCCTATGGAGAATGCAAACGTTATGGTCATAAACCTGCTGATGATCATATATGTGATATTTAACAGTACACACACACGAACACGCACACACACACACACACACACACACACACACACACACACACACACACACATATATATATATATATATATATATATATATATATATATATATATATATATATATAGTAAACCGTAATATTCCATTAACCTCACATTATTACCTGTTCTCAGAAAATCGACAGTCATTATTATTATTATTGTTTCCTTTGATTTGTGGCATGAAGACATTTCTTTCCGAGTCCCGCCCAGGGACCTAACGTTAGCAATGGCATCATGACACTTTCCACTGCAAAAAAAAAAAATACAAAATAAAAAAAATAATTACATAGATAAAGCCATTCGTAAAGTGTGGGCTGTACTTGTCAGAACAATGTTTTGTATCTCTTTGAGGCATGGACTTCCAGGGATCACTTCAATCAGCCTACTGGAATATTTTCCAACCAGTCCAAGGGCTCCAACTACTTCAGGGATTGTTGATGTTCCCATGTGCCACATTTTTGAGATTTCTATTTCAAGTTCCTTGTATTTTGACAGTTTTTCGAATATCTTCAAAGATACATTGCAGTCTGCAGGGACTGCCATATAATTAAGGAGGCATTTATTTTGTTTGTGGTCTTTAATAACAATGTCTGGGCGGTTGGCTTTGATTGTTCTGTCAGTGTGTATTGTGTAGTCCCATAGAATTGTAACAGGTCCTATCTCCGTAACCGGGTTTGGGTGGTGTTCATCCCAGTTTCTTTCAGTTTCCTTCCCGTAGAAGTTGCATATTTTCCAGTGCAGATATTGGCCCACTCTGTCATGCCGGTTTTATATTCAGTGGGTGCCAATATCGTGCAACCTGATACAAGATGATCAATAGTTTTTATTATTATTATTATTATTATTATTATTATTATTGCTGTTGTTATTATTTAGGGGAATGATATCGAGACATAGACTATGCTACCGTCGTAAATATATGTATATTTTTTCAAAAAAGTTTGAAATTATATGACACTTAAAATGTTCACAGCTTCGATTTTGTCTATATTGATAATTCAATCTTGATTTGGTGAATACGCAGTGCAATTATTTCAATCTTGTGTCAACAGACGAATTGTCCTAACATTATTATCTGGCCTGCTTTGATCGCACCCATCGACCCCAATCATTATTTCCATAAAATTAATTTTAACGTTATACTATTTTTTTTTCATTTCAATTTCGAGATCGTTATATTTATTTTTTTTTTTCTGATGCTATGATATAATTTTGCCTGTGATGAACCCTCGATACCTAAGATGATGCTTTATTTTAATATAAGCACATTCTCTGTTGAAACATTACGTAGCTATTTAAATATTAATACTTGCTATATGTTGGTGTCCTCAATTTGTAGTTAGCGTCTTTGGGTTTTCGCTTTTGAAGGCAATCATTTATTACAATAAATGAGATATGAGAATTAGACATATGCAATCAATCTAACGAAAATTCGACGAGAATTTAACGTATTTCAACGAGGGCATCAATTCAGTATTATTACCCAATAGAGTCTGAGAGCGACAATCGAAATGCTTAAAGGAATTATCGAACCTACGTAAATCAATTTGCCCATATGTAAAAACCAACACATGGATTATTTTTCTTCTAAACTAATTTTTGTAGTGTAATATTGGGTGATCAATTATTGTTGGTTGATCATCTTACCATAAACTGGTAAGACGATAAACTACAACCGGGCTCTTAGCCAGAGATTTCAGGTCTTGAGGAACGTGCAATCAGATCTTAATAATTGTTGTTCCCAAAACTACCTTGACGCAGGGTGGTAGCACATGTTAGGTCCCCAGCTATGGACAAACATACACTCAAAACAAAAGCTTAAGTCTAAGAAAGGAAAAAAAATTTTGAAGTAAAAATACCAGCCATAACTTGTCAATAAAAATAACAATACATATTTATAATAAAATAATCACCAATATATTCGTAGCTGAAGGCAGCCATTCAAAACTTAAATGGTGATTGACTCTTTCCATAACGATGTCTGAGAACTATAGCAATGCGTTATAAAACATTTTTTTTCTTGTTTCATAACGTATTTTTGTTTCCTACGTAGATACTAAATAAAAGCACCTTGTCAGTCGTTTTTAATGAAATGTGCATATATATATACATATATCTATATATATATATATATATATATATATATATATATATATATATATATATATATATATATATATATATATATATATATATGTGTCTGTTTGTGTATTATCATAAATATATATATACATATACATATATATATTTATCTATCTGGGTGCATTATTATATATATACATATATATTTCTTAGATGAGGTATTATGTACATTATTTACATTATTCGCATTTATCCATTAAGGACATATGGAACAGTGGATAAAGACGTTGGTTAGATTCAGTGACAGGATCCCAAGAGTTGTGAGTTCATTACCTGGTTAAGGCAGTGAAGAACTTGGAGAGGTAAAATAACAGGAGATAACAGTCTGCCCCAGCGAACGAAATGAAGGGTTCTGTTCAACATTCCAACTACCTGAAGAAGGCCGGAGCGTACAACGGCCAAAACGTTGTGATACATATGCCAACAAAGATGAGGTCAATAGTCCGAAAAATGTAAATAGTATATATATATATATATATATATATATATATATATATATATATATATATATATATCGTCTAGTTTTGGTTTATTATTTAGTACTGCTCTATTTTTGCCCGATCGTTTTCAATGAGTGCAAGCGCACATGGCCCGAACCAGGCCTCTTGAAATCGCAACCATTATGTCATCAACTTCAGGAAACAACTCTTTACCCACTAGACCACTTTACGGTAGCACAAATTCCTGTAGTAAATTCTGAGACTTAAATTGAACCTGACAGATCCACTCTACAATAAATATCTGCCTAGTAATGCCTAACATGGGAAGAATATAACCACAAATCGCGTTGTGGCAGAGAATATTAATGTGAATCAAGCTGCCGCCTAAAGATAAGTTTGGAGGAACATAGATATGTTGCAGTGATGGGTGAGACAATGAAATCGGGTTTGGCTGATCATGTATTGAGGGAAAAGTTTAGTCATCCGCCCCAGTGGAGTGAATTGAAAATATTGCATCTGGAAGAACACTGCAGTGTTAGACGTCTGTAAGAATCAACGCATATGCTAGGCTATGAGGACCTCTTTACTAGGCCTAGGAGAAAAATAAATACAAAATAAATGCAATATCGCATCCGCTAGTAAATACAAACGGAAGTAGGTCTTAAACCGCAGCAGCCTCACTTGCAACCTAATCAGCAAACATGTTAGGTTTAAATCTCTAAGCTTACAGCAGCAAAATTGTCCTACGGGTTAATGTCCTAGGAGGTAAAAATATTTTGTGTGTCTGTGTGTGTGAATTTGATTGTAATTAGATATCTAGCTCATGTGTATGTGTATTGTCAAGCACTATCTGAACAGTACTACATGAAATAAGAACTAGACGAGATTTCCCTAAAAATGAGCGTTGGAACGAGGACAGTGTACCTCCGGAAATTAAAGAAAGGCATAAGTTCAGAATTCCCTGTAGGTTAAACAAATCGATATACCTGAAATAGGCCGGAGAAAACGACGACAGGGACGTTTTGATTACAGCAACAAATATAAGGATAATAGTACGAATATAAATACTTATTCCACGCACGCATACATACAAATATATACAAATATATATATATATATATATATATATATATATATATATATATATATATATATATATGTCATCCACAGACAAACTGTTTCGCTGTTTCACGGCTCATCAGTGTGGCTAGACGTACGATTGCCTCTAGCTAGGATCGAAACCCGACAGAATTGGCGTCAGTCGGAACTTCTACCACTAAGCCGTCGGCTCACGGCAGTGCTGACGGTGAATTTTAGCTTGTTTATTTTTAGATTTAGATAAACACACAGTGACTGACAGATATATATATATATATATATATATATATATATATATATATATATATATATATATATATATATATATATATATATATATATATATATATATATATATATATATATATATATATATATATATATTATTTTATATGCGCAGTAGTTAGTGGAAAGCGTTCAATATCAGAGATAGAGATAACCTCTTTGGTTGTATGAAAAGCATCAAGAACACCCCTACCCGTTCCTTGTTGAAAGGCACATTGCTATATATGATAAAAAGCTAAGGTCCCGACACCGAAACAAAATTATAACTGCATATGTATGCATTCCCGAACACATGGCTACATATCTACGCTTAGCTTCGGATTGCTTATATGGATGCGTTTATGTGAAATAAAGCATACACATACATATGTGTCTCTATGTGTATGAGGGTGTCACCCCAAACAAACACAGGAATAAATTCCCCCTTTCACCAGCTAACACAGTCAAACATCCATAAATAAATCCAATTTAACAAAATAAATCAGTTTGTCTGATGATCACAAAATCGTGAAACACAGGGTCACAAACTTATAACCACACAAGTGAATATATATATATATATATATATATATATATATATATATGTATATATATATGTGTGTGTGTGTGTGTGTGTGTGTGTGTGTGTGTGTGTGTGTGAATATATATATGCAAGTGCTGATTGATTAAACGATTGAGTACATTTTTTTCTTCTGGAGGAAAACGTGTCCACGATTATTTCGCTGTGGATGAGATTGAGGAACTAATCCTCTTAAAGTTGCTGCAGTCTATCGCTCCTTTCTTTTCTGCTTGCAAATCTACAATAGTTAGAATGAAGAACAAAGAAGCTGAAGACGAGTTTGGATGAGTCGCGTTGTAAGCTTGACTGTTTTTGTTTTTTTTTTCGTTGTTTTTTTTTTTAAAGCAATATAATTTATTACAATCAATACCCACGGACCGTCCACTGACTAGAGGAGATTTTCAAATATTCTCATCTGTTGGCGTTAAAGAATAAAGGAGAAAATTAAAGAAAAAATATTCAACCAAAATCTGGAAGAAACCTGTTAAAAAAACTTACAATTAACGTCAGTCCGAACTAAGAAGATATTGGCAAAAATTGTGTATAAATAAAAAATAAAAAAATTAAAAAAATAAAGATAAAAATCGTAACGTAATAAAGAAGAAGAAAAGAAAGAAATCTTAAAAATAAATCTAAAATTTACGAAACACTAATATCTTAAATGATTTCTACCATCTTTTTTCTATTCCATTACACTTTATTTATTTCGTTTCGCGTGTTTTATTTATTCACTTCTTTTCTAATCTCCTAAAGCGTTTTGGAGTTGTGCTTCAGGTTTTATAGCACTACAGAATTGTCGAAATTGGAAGTGACGTTTTGCTGAAGTTGAAAAGAGTAAGGAAATAAAAAAACAAACAAACAAACACAGGAAACACCGAAATAAACAGAAAATATAAACGAGCAATTCTGTACGAGGCATGTTTCATCTATGTTGAATGGAAATGGTGGAATTGGATGGCAAGGCGAAATTTAAAGTCAGCAGTGAGTGGAAATTTCGAGAGTAGATACGTCGAAGGTGGGAGCGGCATTACGGAAGGCGAGGTTGATTTGTTTTAAGTTTCCTGTTGTTTGCATTTTTTTTATGTGGGTCTTTGGTTTTGTTTTCGCGTACGTTTGATTTTTTCTCCTTTTTGAGGAATTAGAAATTATGTTCTTTATTGTTTTTTATCGTTTTTCTGAAGGCTATTCTTTTATTTTTTTTGCTTGCAGTTTGTCGGAAAATGCATTTAAGTTTATGAGTTCAGTCGCTTTGTGAAGTAGAAAACAATTATAAAATAAAGGTAAGTGTTTTTGTATGCTTGCTGAAGGCTAGAAAAGATAAAGTTCATATATTAATATATCTTATTAAACTTATATCTATCTATCTATCTATCTATCTATATATATATATATATATATATATATATATATATATATATATATATATATATATATATATATTTCAAGCGTCCTACGAGGCTGGAATCCCGACCCCACTCTTTCACAGTTGAATCTGTTAAATGTAGACGTCTCTTCTACTCCAATAGCTTCATATCTCGCACCTAGCGCCTGTGGAACTCCCTTCCTTATTCCTGTTTCCCTGACAACTACAATCTCCAACTATTCTAATGTAATGTCAATCGGCATCTCCAGTCGCCTTGATCTATCCATTATCCTTCTCCACATCCTTTCCTCTAACTCTCCTATCCGTTCTCGCTCCAAATCTTCTGTAACCCCTTGCCATGATCTATCCACTATCCTTCTCCACATCTTTTCCTCTAACACTCCTATCTGCTCTCGGTCCAAATCTTCTGTAACCCCTTGCGTGCTAGTGGCTCCCCGCCTTGCTTGCGGTGAAAAGCTTAATATGTGTGTGTGTGTGTGTGTGTGTGTGTGTGTGTGTGTGTGTGTGTGTGTGTGTGTGTGTATTTGGTTGGGGGTATTAACGTTTGGAGAGATGTAGCCGTAAATTCTATGTTAACAGTTACTTTTCATGTCCTTCTATCTTGTAGAGCTCTCTTCCTAGCCCATACTTTCCAGGCAATTTTGATCTCCAAAAAACTTATATTTATTTGTTTACATCTGCCAGCTTGAATATTTCGAAAAAAATCTTGTTAGAAAAAAATATGCGTCGATTCCAACCCTGCATCCTCTAGGGGAAACCGTTATTAGATCTGATGTGACTTAGACCAACTCGGCCACGCAGTCGCTCCTGATCAAAGCCCGAATAGTTAAAAATATCCAGGCCGGTAGATGCAAATAAATAAATATACAGTTTAATAAATAAATAAAAACAAAGCATCTACTAAAATGTGAGTACCTATTTTAAAAAGAACGATTTAAAATCTGTCGGATTTAATATATTTCCTAAAAATATTATTCTTGTTTACGTTTAAAGCTCGGCAGATAGTTACAAGACGAGAATCGGATTAAACGCGTTCAAAAGCAGTTTTCGGGCTTGGGAATATTAAGTGAAGGTGATGGGATGGAGAACGGTTCAGAATGAGACATCCGAGAGGCGAATTCGAAGTCTAAACATGTTCGTTATTTTCCAGCTATCCGTCCTTTAATTCTGGCCTAAATAGTACAAAAGAGACACGGTGGACTACTGGATAGCGACTCGGATTAAGGAATAGGAGAGCCGAGTTCAAATTCGATTATATTCACTTAATTGGTATACCCTTGGGAAAGGTATGGATCCTCTTCTCCTTATAAATAGCAGGACAGACTGGGTTATTTAGCCTTGGATGGCAACGGTTCTACCGAAAAAAGAATTGGCAATCTACTGCGGGAAAAAAATCTACCTCGTCAGTCATCTGTCGAAAGTTACATGATCGCCTAAGCGTGTATCAAGCAGGGCACATAACTGACTGACGGCAACTGGTCTACCGCAGAAATAAATGGCAACCTACTGCGGGAAAATATCTGCCTCGTCAGTCATGTATAGCAAGATACATGATCACCTAAGCGTGTATCAAGCAGGGCGCATAACTGACTGACTGTAACAGAAAATAATTACCTCCAAACAACTGTTAATACAAACACGAAACCAAAACATTATTCTTAATATCTAAATATATTTTGGCTTTTAAATAACATACAAAAGGGTGATAAACCGTCACAATTGAATATGAATAACACTATCGCAATGCTAATTTGGATTTCACTCTTGTACTTTCTTGGAAAGTTTTATTATTACCCTGTATATCCTAATTTCTATAGCCGAATATCTTAATCGTTATTACCATCCGTATTATACTTGCCATTTCATTTTTGTACCTGTCTATATTTCTGAGATGAGGTACTATATACATTATTCACATTATTCGGACTATTGTCCTCATCTTTGTCGTCATATTTATTTCAACGTTTCAGCCGTTGTACGTTCCGGCCTTCTTCAGAATGTGTCTCATAAGGTCCATCACCCACCAGTGAAAGCAGTAGTCAATATCAGCTGAGTGCCTCTGAGGAGTCAGTATTGAATCAGAGTCTCAACTTCGCCACAAACATCAGAAGAGTGCCATACATGGACATCATTACCAGAGTCGAGGAGGTGGCCTTGAACATCCTTCAGGCTCCGGCGGATGAACTGAGATGGAAGGTGAGACAAACTTTGGAGAGGGTCAAGCCGCCCAGGTCTAGTATAACAAAACTGGAAAGAGTGGATCCCTACAGTGAAACGAAAACATCATCATACTACCGG
The DNA here is from genome assembly GCA_964036315.1 of Acanthosepion esculentum. Lineage (NCBI taxonomy): Eukaryota > Metazoa > Mollusca > Cephalopoda > Sepiida > Sepiidae > Acanthosepion > Acanthosepion esculentum. The sequence goes on from OZ038502.1 coordinate 17,322,522, forward strand.
CTGACAAAGGCAATGCGACTGTAGTGATGGGCAAATCAGATTATACAAGAAAGCTGGAAGACCTCATTAGCAACGGTAGCTACAGCAAGGTAAAAAAGGATCCTATTATGAATAGGAAACGCAAACTGTCACAGATACTAAACAAGAACAACTTCGCACCTAAGACGTATAGGCAGTTATCGCAGCGTTACACCAACCTACCTCACATATACGATCTCCCTAAGATTCACAAAGACGGTATTCCGCTCAGGCCGATTGTTAGTTGCGAAGGCTCTGTGTACCACCCTCTGAGTCGCTTATTTTTAGATATAATTGACCCATTGATCGGAAGTCTCCTTCATATGTCCGAAACTTTGAGGAAATAATCAAAGATGCTCCCATCTTATCCAACCAGATGGTGAGCTTGGACGTGGTCAGTTTGTTCACCAATGTATCCACGGAGACAGATTGGCCTCTGACTCATCCCTCAAGAACGGACCAGTCTTCCAATAGATAATCTGATGGAGATGTTGATTTTCTGTACACAAACAATACACTTCGGAATGGGACCACACATATATCGATAGGATGAGGTCTTAGCAATGGGCTCGCCATTATCGCCAGCAATGGCGACTATATACATGGAATACTTTGAGGAAATGGAATTATAATCTATATCTCTAAAGCCAACTATATGGTTAAGGTACGTAGATGACACCTTCATACTCTGGCCACACCAGGAAGATGTTCAGGTAAACCGACATTCACTAGACAGTACCTCAATTTCAACTCCCACCATCCATACAGCGTAAAGAAACGGGTCGTACGCTGCTTACAACACCGATCAAAAGTCATGTGGCGACCCAGAGACATTAGATAAAGAATTATTCCGTATAAGTAGTAACCTACAACGTAACAGCAGCCCCCCAAAACTGGGATAGGATGGTACAAGAGGAGGAGGAGGACAACAACACCCAGAAAACAGTCTACCTGCCTTATGTGAAGGGGTTATCAGAGAAAATACGAAGAATCTGCGGTTCATATAACATCAGGACAACCTTCAAAAGCTTGACGACACTTCGCAAATATCTCTCCCGTGTAAGAGCCCGCATAGACGAGAACATGACTAAATACTGTGTGTACGCTATCCCGTGCAGCTGTGGAAAGAAATATAAAGGAGAGACAGGCCGCCCCCTTCAGGTGAAGCTTCAAGAACTCCAGAAAGCTGTAATACGAGGGGAAGTGGAAAAAGCAGGCGTGGCTGACCACATATGGAGAGAGGAAGGAAATCACCGCCCTCTGTGGGATCAGGTTGAGATCATAAACAAAGAACACCAAAAAGTTCTGTCCGTTTTTTGATTAGTCATTGAATGAAGTTGACATATACACGAAATGCGTGTAGGTATTGTTTTCAAATTCAGACAGCCGGAAGTAGGAACATCAGTCGTTACAAAAAAACACGCGCACCGTGCCCGGCCATCAGTTATAAGCCGGTCAGCTGTGAGAAGGATGGAAGTGTTTAGAGATCTCGTTCGATTCTGTTTGCTTTACGACTTCAAAGTGGGTTTATTG
>OZ038502.1:17329072-17351572 GCA_964036315.1 Acanthosepion esculentum
TATCCTTTTTACAAAGAATTTAGGTGATTCGTCATGATCGAATCACTAAATATGTCGTTAACAACAGTAATAAAAAAGATTCATTTCTCATCACAAATCAATATTCGATCAAGAAATGAATCATTCGAACACAGTTCAAAGCGTCGAACACATTGACTTTCATGGAGTTCAAATGTCATCCGTTTATCGATTTTCTTCACCTTGCAAATTTTCTTGCGATTATCCCATATAGTTGAAAAGACGACACCATTTCCCTGGGAGTTCGACATTGGTTTCTTCGACTCGAGTTTGTAGAATGTTAATTCTCATTGTAGATGGAGGCCGACTACCTCAATGATCTTCAAGTCTCATATCCCCATTGCAGGATTTCAGTGCCGTACTATCCGATCACAAGTGGATATATTTGACCACAACATTCAGAAAAAACCTCGGTTATCGAACGCCTCACATGTCGAACAAATCGGTTTTCGAACACAAAAAATTCGAGATGAAAATACTTCGGTTTTCGGAACAAATTTCGGTTCTCGAGCAACATTGTCGAACCCAGCCGAACTTTGTAAACTCGAACGAAATTATTTCTGAGTCGACCGCCGTGTTGTATACATTCGTGTTTTGAGCTGTCCTCTTATTTTCCAAATTTATTGTACTGAACCTTTTTTCGCTTTATTAGTGATTAGTCATGACTCCAAAGATAGCTAGCAGTGATACTTTTTAAGGAAAAAATAAGTTCAGAGAAAAATAATTGTTGATGATATTGTCTCTATGGAAAAAAAAAATCTAAGGGCTTGTATGTTGACAGTGAAGATATTGAACACCGTACTAAGCTTAACACCGAAGAACTTGCACACCTTCAAAACGAACAACAAATGACTTTGGTTGAGAAAATGTCTTCTGAGGAGGAGGATGGAAAGAGGCGGGGGGCAAGTTTTTTAATTAAAGAAATGTGTGCTAAATGGGGAGATGTGCAAAGTTTGTAGAAAAATTATAACCCTGATACACTGGTAGAAAATAGAGCAAAAAACCATTTCAGTGACAAAGTACTGTCATATTTCTGAGAGAATTACAATGCAGGCAAAAACAATTAACATTAGACAGGTGTTTACTGAAAATCGCAGAGAAAGATTTGCCTGAGCCAAAAAGACGGAGAAGAGAAGACACTCTCGAAAGACAATTACCAGAAGTTTTTACAGAAGGGGACACACCTAAGAAATAACTCCTCCGCTTCTCGGCCTTGCCTCTATTTATCACATCGCAACACAAATAATGTTAAGTACATAATAAAGTTTTGTTATGTTAAATTTACTTCTATTACGGTTTCATTTTCATTTAAATAAACGTTTTTATACTTGAATATGTAATGTAAGCAAATAAGCATTCGTCTAGCGCTTGGAAACAAATTAATCTCCTTTCAATTAACTGCACTGTGAAAAATGATACGGATTTCGAACAATACAGTTTTAGAACAGGCTTTGAGAACAAAATACGGTCGAGAGCCGATGTTTCTCTGTATTTCATTTTAAAATCGTACATTATTTTCGGAACAACCTAATATCAATGATATCATGCCTTTAATTATATATAAATCTCTTCCTGTCTGTCTTTGTATTTCTTTATTAATATTTAACTCTGTTATTCATTAAAACCTAGTTATTAATTACTTTTTCAAATAAGTTAGTACTTGTTAATTTATGTGTAATTTTTTCTCGTAATTGATGTACGTGTGTAATATATATATATATATATATATATATATATATATATATATATATATATATATATATGTATATATATATATATATATATGTATATATATATATATATATATATATATATATATATATATATATATATATATATATTATGAATATATATATATATATATATATATATATTAAGAATATATATATATATATATATATATATATATATATATATATATATATTAAGAATATATATATATATATATATATATATTAAGAAATGGACAAAATCCGACAATTATTTTAAGTCATTTTCATGTTTACACGTTCTTTTTATATATACAAATATTTAAGTAAATGCTCTGTTTTATAATAAACTGTGTTAATAACATTTACCGGCCTGCATTTCCGAGAAGTTTTCATAGAAAACATTCGTCCTCCGACAGGAAACGAACCTGTATCCTATACGGAACCATCATATAGCCTGACGTGCCTTAACCGATCGAAAAAAGCGGTAAAATTGACTTGGCTATTCAAATGATCCTCCGTGGCTCTATCGGTTAAGGCACATCAGGCTATCTTTATTTATTTATTCTAAATAATTTCTAAAGAATTTATATATTATTTCGACAGATTTTATTACTTAAACGATTTTATAGCGGATGACTATATTTCAGAACACTATTTACTAAACATATTTATATACGTCTACTGAATCAGAGGAAAGGCGCTTGCTCAGAGCCGCAATGGATAGAGGGAGGTGGCGAGCCATTATCGTCTACATCGTGACAGGATATGGCACATAAATAGAGGAAAGGCCTGAATATTCGGGGAATTAGAAAAGAATACGCACTCTTCTATAGAAATCAACATGTGTCGCACTTGGCAGGAGAAACCTTCGATAGATCCGACGCGCTTTCGAACATCTCGAGAAAGCAAAATAAAAAATCCCTCAAAGATCCCGCCAAACACAATAACAACCTTTTTTCTCCTGCATCTCAGCTTTTGAGGTTAGATGCGTATTTTTATTCTCATCAAACAATGGCCTTTTGCAATCACCGGTTATGATATATTTCAGGAATGGTAAGTTCCAATGCTGTATTCCTCATTAAAATTGCTTCCTCAAAAGGGAAAGTAATTTTTGTTCAGTTTAATATATTGAAAAATATTTTTAAAATCTGTCAATAAATTTTATTAAAATCAGATTCTACCTATAAAATTCTAAAGGCAAATATTCCTTCTATAAATATCTCGGTGTATTAAAGGACAGTCTCATATAGGATACTCTAAAATTCTTCTTCGTTTTCAACTCATCCAACACTGCTAGATGAAACATATATATATATATATATATATATATATATATATATATATATATATATATATATATATATATATATATATATAAGGCACTAAATGCAGAATAATTTTCATATCGAACATATAAATAATTTTATGGTTTTCTCCGTAATAGCCAATAAGATTTATCAAGGAATTACTTTTGACTTTGCTTGTGAGAAGATCTGATGGAATGTATCAGTTATAGAATTTCACAATTTTCATTGCTTCCTTTACCAGAATAAAAATATATGCTGTCGTGAATAGTTGACTTTTATAAAACGAACCTAGTTAATATCAGCCAGTTATGTGCCATGCGTTATACACGCTTAGTCGATCATATATCTTTCGATACATGATGACAAGGTAGATTTTTCCCGCAGTAGGTTGCCATTTCTTTCTGCGGTAGACCAGTTGCCATCGAAGGCTACACAACCCGATCTGTCCTGCAATTTACCCATAGCTGGGGAGGAGAAGTGGAGGAATCATACCTTCATATCTTCTGAGGAGGAGGATGGAAAGAGGCGGGGGGCAAGTTTTTTAATTAAAGAAAGGTGTGCTAAATGGGGAGATGTGCAAAGTTTGTAGAAAAATTATAACCCTGATACCCCAGTGAGCGTAATAAAGGGTTCAGTTCAACATTTCAACCACCTGAAGAAGGCCGGAGTGTACAACGGCCGAAACGTTGTAATAAATATGGCGACAAAGATGAGGACAGTAGTCCGAATAATTTAAATAGTGGAATGTTCTTACATGTACCCCCGACCTTCGTTACTAAACTCATTCACCCATGTCTTCCTCCTCTATCTTACCCCTCCCTCTCATGACAGTAGCGTTATTGAGATAATATCTGATAGATAAGATTAGATACTCTCTGCACTCGCCTGCAAATATATTTGTGTTCTGCTACTTCAATGGCCACCATGCCAGGCGACTTAATCACTATACTGCCACTAACCACGCCGGTATCCATATGTTGGAGTTCTCAATTACTCAATCGGTGGAGTATTGGATAGCGGCTCGGAGTGAGGAATCGGAGAGCCGAGTTTGAATTCCAGTCAAATTCTATTACATTCACTTACCTGATAATATCTTTGGGAAAGGTATGAATCCTCTTCTTCCCCCCACCCAGCAGTTATGGGTAAATAGCAGGACAGACCGAGTTCTATAGCCTTGGATGGCAACTGGTCTGCCGCTGAAAGAAATGGCAACCGACTACGGGAAAATAAATCTGTCTTGTCCGTCATGTATCGAAAGATACATGGTCACCTCAGCGTGTATAACGCATGGCACATAACTGACTGAGTTATGCCTCATCTAGTTTTTATTTATTGTCTCAAATAAGCTCACATTGTTTCTTATTTAAAAACACAAATGTTTTTAATGGTCAAAATTGTTAGTTGAATTCTCTGTTTTTATTTGTAAATTGTTTTTGGGTGTCTCATATTCAGATATAATTTCATTATATTTGTAATCGTTAAGACACATGTTGTTTTTAGACATGATGATAAACTTCAGATCAGGGGACTAATAAAATTTGACCTCATGACAACGGAACAAGCAAGCTATGTATTTATATTAATAAAATCGTGCTTCAAAATAAACGTAAGGAATGAAAATGTAACTAATAACGATTTGTAATAACAGAAAAAAGAAAGACGTTGTTTATTGCGCAGCGTGTTAATTAACAACGCGTGATGAGTAACACTCGACTATATTTTTTCATGTGCTGGCGAATTAAAAACCTCCAAATGAAGACATCACGGGTGCAACTATTAACTCTTTACGATTTTTGCCTCATAATGTAAGAAGTATACATAGAAAAAGCATAAAAAACCGTATAATGAACATAAGGTAAGCCAGTAAGTTTTCTTTCTTTCTTTTTTTTCTTTGCTACATCTAAGCGCACCTAGCCAAAAGGTTTCTCGCCGAGAAGTTGGTAAATCAATAGAAAAGAACGCTTCGTCTACTGAAAATGGCAAAGTCCCAAATACTTATTTAGCCGATCGTCGGATATTGAAGATGACAAGACGACCATTCCTTAATCTTTCCCGCCTTTCTTGAATGGTTTTTCACTTTCTAAGTATTCGGAGCTTAAATTTATCTAAATAACGATGGTGTCCAGCGTTCCTTTTCTTTTATAGCCTTTAAGCACACAGACAAACACATACACATACATATGTTTATGTATGTAAATATATTCTTTAAACATACATACATATATATATATATATATATATATATATATATATATATATATATATATATAATATATATATATATGTAAATATAAATATAAATATATTTATATATATGTGTGTGTGTGTATGCGTGTGTGTGTATTTATATATACATATAAAATGTTATTCACACACACACACACACTTATATATGAATAAATATACACTTAAGGTGTGCTATATTTATGGTATAAATTGCGCAGTATCAGAGATAGAGCATGTGTAAATATAAAATATAAAAGTGGACATTGAAGTCAACAGGCTGTTTCTCGCTAGTGCAAATAGTCAGGTTGCTTGACAATTGCATCTAGCATGAAACAGCTTGCCACCTCTAAGTGTTGACTTCAAAGTCCACTTTTATAGTTCATATATATATATATATATATATATATATATATATATATATATATATATATATATATATATATATATATATATGGGGTACATAATACGTACAGATATATTGATATATATATATTCAAGATAAACCAACAGAAACAGGGATAGATAGATAGATAGATAGATAGATAGATAGATAGATAGATGGGAACTGAATTAAATATACACGGTGTGATGGATAAATTTTTGCCATTTTTATTTTTAGTATCGCACATGCGCTTTTTTGATTTTTTTTGTATTAAACTATGGTTAGTTTGGCAATAACTGTCTGAATGTTTGCCATGACCCCATATCACTCCGCTAGAAATTCGGAAACGGCATGCTTTAGTGCTTGTCATCCGTGCCGGAAGCTCCAATACGAATATTTCAGTGTTAATCTGAGAACAGTGCAGAGGATTCAGAAAAGTCTAATAGTGATTCCGAAGGGATGGCAACTGAGAATACTCACTCGGATATTTGCGATAAGAGCCCCCGAATTCTTTTCCTGGTGGGCTTCACACTCAGCACAGAGGCCCACATGAAGTTACTTGTCGGATGGTGCTGACCTGCGTCAAATCAGGAGCTGCTGGGAAACCATATGCCTGGAAACACACCAGTCAGGAGGACCCAGTCATTGCTGTTGGACAATTTCTGCGACGACATCACCTCTTAGTCCCCTGGTGCACAGTTGAGCAAGAGATCAAGAAACTCGTTGTATCCACTCAGATGAAATGAAGGCAACGATTATTGCAACATTCACCAACTTAAACACGTTGATCATCTATTTGAGTTTCAGGAGATTCTGAACGTTACTTGAGGCTGCGGTTGTAGGTATTGACGATTTTATTGGATCAATGAACTCTTCAGTATTTCAAGATGTTTTTGTGTATTTTTGGTGAATATATTTGTTAAAGTGAGATGGAAGTATTATTTTGATTTTTGCTTTACTTAGATGACAATGTACCAATCACACCCTGTATATGAACAGAATGAGATCGGCGTCAACAGACAGAGATAGATAGATAGATAGATAGATAGATAGATAATGAAGATACTGAGATAGATAGATAGATAGATAGATAGATAATGAAGATACTGAAATAGATAGATAGATAGATATATAGATAGATAATGAAGATACTGAAATAGATAGATAGACAGATAATGAAGATACTGAAATGGATAGATAGATAGATAGATAGATAGATAGATAGATAGATAGATAGATAGATAATGAAGATACTGAAATAGATAGATAGATAGATAGATAGATAGATAGATAGATAGATAGATAGATAGATAGATAGATAATGAAGATACTGAAATAGATAGATTGATAGATAGATAGATAGATAGATAGTTAGATAGATAATGAAGATACTGAAATAGATAGATAGATAGATAGATAGATAGATAGATAGATAGATAGATAGATAGATAGATAGATAATGAAGATACTGAAATAACTCATATTTATAAACGACCTTCCTGACGCCATAGACTCCCAAGTCGGCATCTACGCTGACGACACCACTATTTAACCTGCCTCAAACACAAATCTAGTGAGGGGGTCAAAGCTAACCTGGCAGCTCAAATTGAAAAGGACCTCCAATCGGTTGTGATCTGGGGTGAGAAATGGATGGTTAACTTTAACGCCTCTAAAACAAAACTGCTCTCTATCAACCACGACAAGGATCCATCCCTGCATCCCATTAGAATGTCTGATGACCAACTTCTCGAGAGCTCCTCCCTGCGGCTGCTCGGTCTCACGCTGTCTGCTGATCTGAGATGGAAAAAATACATCGAGTCAGTTGCATCAGCCACCGCAAAGAAAGTTGGTTCTCTGTGCCGAGCCAGGAAACTTTTCTCTCCTTCCAGTCTATAAATCGACCATTCGCCCTTGCATGGAGTATTGCTGCCATATCTGCTCTTCCTCCAACCCTTCTTTAACCCCTTGCGTGATAGTGGCCTCCGGCCTTGCTTGGGGTGATATGATTAAAAAAAAAAAGAAAGAAAAAAAGATAGATAGATAGATAATGAATATACTGAAATAGATAGATAGATAGATAGATAGATAGATAGATAGATAGATACATAGATAGATAGATAATGAAGATACCGAAATAGATAGATAGATAGATAATGAAGATACTGAAATAGATAGATAGATAGTTAGATAATGAAGATACCGAAATAGATAGATAGATAATGAAGATACTGAAATAGATAGATAGATAGATAGATAGATAGATAGATAGATAATGAAGATACTGAAATAGATAGATAGATAGATAATGAAGATACTGAAATAGATAGATAGATAGATAGATAGATAGATATATAGATAGATAATGAAGATACCGAAATAGATAGATAGATAGATAATGAAGATACTGAAATAGATAGATAGATAGATAGATAGATAGATAATTAAGATACTGAGATAGATAGATAGATAGATAGATAGATAGATAGATAGATAGAGATAGAGAGAGATAGATAGATAGATAGATAGATAGATAGATAGATAGATATAGTTAGCTAGATAGGTAGATTGATACAAATCGGCACCAAGCGAATCTATATCAATATGCAGATAGATTGAATAAATCCGAAATCTATCTATCTATCTATCTATCTATCTATCTATCTATCTACGAGGGTAACTCAAAAACGATAAGAACATTCACCATAACATATATTTGTGTTCGTCACACTGCCTTCTGCTCATGTGAGTTTTTAGTTGGTACTATTGTGGACACGTGATACATGTTCGTGCTGGATTGCACCAGTTTTCTTGCTGCTGTTACAGTATGACCATAGCCACTACGCTAGCTGTGCGGACCAAACAGGAACAAAAATACTTATATATATCGTTGTATGCCCAAATCTTTGCATGTCCGATAGAAATGCAGTGATAATTATTTTAAAATCAACTAAAATTTTCATGAAATTTATGAAAATGGAAAAATAATATCTCAATAAAAATATTCAGATAATTCTACTGATGAACTCAGTCACAACTATATTGGAAAGGCAGTTATTCTAACTTAATATAAATTTTAATCCTAAACCAAAAACAAAATGAATTAATCCCAAACAGAATATTAACAAGACCTAAAACAATATGACACAAGGTATGTGTTATATTCCGTGCTAATAAGAAATAGGGAATGGACAGCCACGGTGGTTACATAATAACAGGTTTATTGTAGAAACCAGTACAACAAGCAAGGATCAATCGTTATGCACACGGTCATCGCAAGTCCATACAGTTGTGTGCGTGCTGCTATCAGAAGTCCGCTAGTATCGCAGATCCCAACTCGACACTATTTAGCAACTGCCTCACACAGTCACATGTGGCACAAGGCCAAATTTAATGTGGGGTTCTCGAGCCCGCAGGCTCAGCCAAAATATCCCCGTAGACCCTGCATAAACGGGATCGGTTTGTCTACCTCCACGGACAAGACTCTGCCAGAAGGCATAGCCTCGTCCGGGTTCCTCTCTGCCCGAAGGCACAGAGTTCGACCAGTTCAGCTGGAAAAGATCCCAGCTCGATAGTATTTACTGCCCCCCCACGAGGGATAGATGTGGCACAAGGCCAGTTTTAAAGTGGAGTATTCCCAAGCCTGTAGGCTCGGCCAAAAAATACCTGTAGAACCCGTATAAACGGGATCGGGTTGGACAACCTCCCCAAACGAGACGTCCGGGTTCCTCTCTGCCCGAAGGCAGAGAGTTCGACCAGTTCAGCTGGAAAAGATCCCTGCTCAACTCTACTGTCCGCTGTTCTAACAAACACTTAAAGGTGATTACCACCTATAGTGCCGCCACTCATGCGGGTGGCAGCCTATTCCATTACATCAATATGTTTAAGTGAGACTACTGGGAATTAAAAAAATATATATGAAGCCCAAACGATCTTTTAGTCACCAATACAAGAATTAATCGTTTAGCGTAAGGAATCTTACCATAATTTAGGTTTATGAATACATTTTCCTTTAATAAAGAATCAATTTATTAATTCGAAAATGTATAGAAAGTGTATTCTGAGTACAGTTTGAAATTACATTTTTCATTTCACAATACATCTATAATGGCAGATATTTAGAAATATCATCAGCAAAGCTGTTTTGACAATGCAAATCAATGTTACTTCTCATTCTTCAGCACTTTGTAAATATATCTCATATGTCTTCTTTAAACCTGCCGGTTTTCTCTCCTTATCTAAGTTTTTTTTTACGGGAAATGATGAAATTTTACTAAAGGTTCTTTTGATGTCGTTGTACAATGAGTGTACCATGGTATTCGAGGCATTCATATCACTTAATATTATTTTTTTCGTCTATATTTTATGATTTATATCTTCAATCGGAACGCATTCAATTTGTCTTGAGATGCAAAACTAATAATCTATATAAGACTTTCCAATGTCTATGTATGTTATTCATCCCTTTGGAATCGACGAAAAACCATTTCCATAATAATTCCATAATAATTAAATTCTGCTTCCAAAGAAATTACTTTGTACTGTCTAATTCCAACATTAATATTTCTTTGATTTTGGTTTCTTGGAGAGTGCATAATTAAATATTATAACGTTCTGAACCAATAATTCATGTTTTTTTTTTCTTTTTGCAAGAGCCCTTTACTATAAATATTCCCATGCTAAAATCTTTATATTCAACTGGAGAAATTTACTAAAAGTTAAATAAGAATTTTCTTCTACTTTTAGAGGTTTAAAAGACCGAAATAATCATTAACTGCTCCACCAAAGATTTAAAAACAAAAGCGAGAAGAAACAAAAACGTAATTTATGGGAATAAAGTAACTTAAGCTGTAGAGTAACATAGAACCCCGTAAAATTTTAAAATGTAGTCAAATGTGTAACATCCCTACATCTTCAGCATTCTTCGAGTGGTATAATTATAAGCGAGCTTTTGTTGAAATTTTCGCCTCCATCCCCTTCAATGTATAGCTTTTATGACTGGTACCAATACTACATGAACTGAAGTGTGCCACTTGATTGGCATCTAGGTCCCACAAGTTTACTGTTGAAATATTGAAATGTATCCGCCGATTCTTCTCCAACAGTTTCATTTCTCACACTTCCCGCTTGTGAGCGTCCTTTCCGTTTACGTGCTTTCCTGATAACAAAAATCTTCAAAACATTAAATGCAGCATCATTCGCCATCTTTTATCTTCTTGAATTCCGTTTATCTTTTGTCTCTGACTCAATCTTCCCCATACTCTGATTTTTTTTTCTCTCACTTTCACTCCCTGTAACCCCCCGCTAAGCACTAGTGACATTACCGATTTGCTAGGGGTGAAATTATTTTAAAAAGAAAACAACCTATTTCCTGTTTTTTTTTTCATAGTTAAGACTAAGTCTTTTTAATGGCATCTATTTTGTCTAATCCTTGTTACTAGTGAAAATCAAATTTGCACTATTATATCCACGACTACTGCTATATCTTCTATAAGGCATCAGTGGATCAGTTGGCCAGTCATCATCATTTATGTTTTGATGAGGAATTCGAGGTGTTGTTTGCTTGAAAAAATTCACATTTACGTGTCGAGATAAAACATGGGCAGTCATTTACGTTTTTGTTGGAGGTTTTTTTATTTCCTCTGACCTGATGAAGAATTATTCCGACATTATAGCCGACCTAGTTAGATTGGGAAGATGGTTACCGTTTACATGTGTAGGCACGTGAGAGAAACATTTAATTATATCCCAAGGAATCAGTGAGGACCACCTCACAGCACATTGGTTGAGAATAGTTTCTCCATAGTTAAAAGAATCTGAAATGAATCGACTGGAATATAGTGGGTCCCTATTATAAAAATCACACTTTTTTTTTAAAAATTGTCCAACGTACGTTCTTGTTTGTTCCCAGTGCATAAATGTCGATGATGTAGACACTTTTATATACTTTATTCTTAATTCTTTTTCGGTGTTGATCCCAATGTTGTTGTTTTTTTTAATACTTTCACCACTTGTAAGGCGAGATGCGAATCTTCAACACCAACGTTAAGTCGGTCTTCATTTGCGGCTCAACAACCTGGCGTCTAACCAAGACCAACACCCACAAACTTCAGATATTTACCAACTGATATCTCAGGAACATCCTTAATATCAGTTGGCCGGAAGTCGTCTCCAACAACCAACTGTGGGATGGATCAGATAAGCTCCATTCGAGATTGACATCAAGAAACAGAAATGGGGATGGATCGGCCAAACACTCCAGAAGCCTGCTTCTAGTGTCACCAGGAAGGCCATTGACGGGAATCCACAAGAGAAGCGAAAAGAGGGTTCGAACAAAAGACACTTGGCGCAGAAGTGTTGACGCAAAGATGAAGGCAGCCGGCATGTGATGGGCCGAGCTGGTGAGGATAGCCCGAAACCACGTCCGTTGCCAGGTGCTGTTGCGGCCTATGACCCCCAAGGAATCAAGAAGCATAACTATATTAACTATGCAAAGTGATAATAGCACTAAAGGCGTGGTTGTTTTAGTCATTCCTTTCACCTTGTTAATATGTTATTATATTAAGAATATTCAGAAGAATAACTTGGACATTACAGGAGGTTTCCTGCTGGAAAGGATATTTTCTTTATGCTTTAGTATTTAATATGTGTCCCTTAGTTTCTTATTGATATTATATTCAATAGATCGACTCCAGAGTTTCGTGGACGAACCTTTTTGTAATCTACAAAACCTACTTTCTTCTCTTCATTACTACCGTGACAATGAACTGTTCCAATTTCTAAATATTTCAAGTAGCCACATTACAGTAGAGTTTGAGGAGTAGGTTATTACTCAAGTTTTTTTTTCGTTGCATTTATGAGTATTTAATAACATCTTCTTCATTTTCCATATCTCGTTTACTGTTCCTACGTTACTCCCTCAATCTTTGGCTTCTTAATACTCGTTTCTATTGGAGGAAAATAAACATTACACCACTTACAACAATAAGTCTCAATAAGGTATAGGCAAACTACTTATTTCCCCACGGTGTCTACTCAAGTTATGTTGTCCAACAAAATACCTTTGTAGGAAGTTTGGAGTAGTAGTAATGTGGCATAAAAATCACTTTATTATCTCTCCCTTTCTCTCTGTCACACACACACACACACAAACACACACACAGAGGCACTTTCGTATATCGCTGGTCCTCTCTCTCCCTAAAGCTCCCTCTCTCAAAATCTCTCTCTAAATCTCGGTCTTTCTTCCTCCGGACGAGTAGATCGAACTATATTGCGCAGAAATATATACATTCGCATTTATTTACTTATAATTATATATATATATACAAATACAGTATTCGTGTTTTCATTCAAGAAAAATGTGATTTATGCAAATTAATTCATATTTACCATAAAGTTTCCTGATGAGTAAATCGATCTCCACCAACTTCAGAATTGGGAAAGGTAAGTAGTTTGAGTTTTTTTTTATTTTTCATATTAATGTTTTCTCTGTTTATATTGGGCGCTTTAATAACAAAAGTCTCTTGCCTTATAATCTTTATCTCGTAGAAATCCACAGACCAACCTTTTTTCTTGTTAAACACAGACTTTTTCTATCCCCCCATATATATATATCTATATATATATATATATATATATATATATGAAGAAATATAGTTTTATGGTGTGCTATATTTATGAGATAAAGTGCTTAATCTAAGAGATAGAGCGTATGTAAGTATAAATATAAAAGTGAACATTGAAGTCAACACTCAAAGGCGACAGGCTGTTTCGTGCTAGACGCAATCTTCAGGTGGCCTGACGATTGCCACCAGCATGAAACAGCTTGTCGCCTCTGAGCGTTGTGTTCCATGTTCACTTATATATATATATATATATATATATATATATATGGGTGTGTGTGTGTGTGTGTATATACATACATATATATATATATATATATATATATATATATATATATATGAAGAAATATAGTCTTAAATTGTGCTATATTTATGGGTTGAAGTGCTCAATATCAGAGATAGAGCGTCTGTAAATATAAAATTGAACATAAAAGTCAACACTTAGAGGCGACAGTCTGTTTCATGCTAGATGCAATCATCAGACCACGAGTACATAGTATATATATATATATATATATATATATATGTATGTATGTATGTATGTGTGTGTGTGTGTGTGTGTGTGTGTGTCTGTGTCTGTGTGTGTATGCATATTTACGTACTTAAGTCTTTAATGCGATGATATATGTTTTCTCTCAATGACTTCTGCTATTTACATTGTCTATATTTCGGCCCTGACAACCATAAACTTAACGAAACGGAAATATAACTCATTAAAAGTGTTGTATGAAAGTCGAATGCTTTAATTTACCAGTAGATATTTCTGTTCAAATTAACCCAGTAAACACAAAAATAATCCAAACCGTGGAAGGCTAAAGAAAAAAAAATCATCAATGGAAGTTCGTTAGATTTCAAACTAAATTCCATAGACGAAACATTCCTGACAATACGAAGCATTGCTGTGAGAGTGTGTCGGTCTGGATGTTGCTGTAGATGTATCCAGGTTTCATTGCTTCAGTGACTACATATTTGTAAAATATATACTCATGCACACAGAGAGTTATATTATCATCAATTTCTATCAGCTTTCAAACAATTCAAAATAAACGGAAGTAGCGAAAAATATAACCGTCGCCATTTTCCCTTTATCCTTCTCAGCATCTGTTACGACTCAATAATTGCAGACGACACAACAACATTCCTTTGACCAGTACGTGGTCTATAAAGACGTGAAAGCACTTTGCAAATGTCAAAACAAAAAGCCCCGATTTAACGTAACTTAATTTTCTGATCACACAAACGCTATTCTGTTCGCTTTTCCCTATCGTTTCTTTTATTTATGTCTGCAACGAAATTTCTTTATCGTCAGCCATCTTGCTCTCTTAACCGAACAATCTTTTTTATATATATACATGTAGACAAAAATGTATTTCGAGTAAATTTATTTTTAACACAGAGCAACGATGTAAATTTTATTTATTTTTATAATACACATTCAAGTTAACAAAATTGAAACATATCTAATAATTGACAAGATTAATGTGAGTATGATTATAAAATTATTCTAAGGAGAATGGAGGAAAAGTTTGGTATAACAATTTTAGATTAGTCCAGATCCAGCTTCGTCTCTGTCATACACCGTTTCTTTCCAGTATGTGGACGATCAAGACTTTTGACGACTTCCTGCCACTTACAGCATTAAGCGTCTTTTGACTTTTCCTGTCGCGTATATTCTCATTGCTGTCTTCCATTCACCTTGATAAATTAGTAGCTTGTTCCCTGTTGCCATCTTTGTTTAAGATTACCTTTGATTTTTGTATTTACCGAGCTTTCATTTTTTTTATAATGTATCCTAAAAATTCCAACTCCCCACGAATTATGCAATGTGAGTGAAAAAACATTTTTAATGGATATAAGATTGTAGCTTAAATGAACAAAGCCACTAAATAATACTTATTGTTTATAAGTTAGAATTCAATTCATTTAAGTTACATTGAATTGAACCAAAAAATTACTTCGCTTGGAACCATTATCGAAGAGATAACGACGCCATATCTGTTGATAATATTTTAACGGCAGGATGAACAGTCATCTTTAAACATTTAGATGTCAGTATACCTGCAAATAAACAAAGCATTTGTTATTAATTCATGCATGATTTCACAACGCTACCATCATTCATTCGTAGTCGATCTGTGAATTTTTCAAACCACCCGCCTCTCGTAGATAGATAGATAGATAGATAGATAGATAGATAGATAGATAGATAGATAGATAGATAGATAGATAGATTTTTGCTGCTTTTGAGAAGGGAAGATGAAGGTGTTGTTTCGTGACACTCAGGGTTGTTTTACACGCCAGTCACAATATTTCAAATCAAGGTGAGAAAAATATTCGAAATGAGTAAAAAAGAATAGTCAACTGTTCATACGCTGGTCCCCTGAATATTAAGCATTTTTTAAAATAGGTTATCTGGGACGATCTTCTAAGATGAGGTTTATCTTGAAATACTGTACCACGATTTGATCAGAGGCTTTTGAATGTATCTGTTCCTTTTAATTTTACATTTAATTTCTATAGTTTACAGTTTACCTCCTTGTAGAATTTATGTTATTTACCATATAAATTGTCCATTTTCTGTCTGTTCTTCTGCTGTTTTAGAGAAAGGAAGAGTAACTTATTGTTTTTTTACGGACAGGATAAGTCAACATTCATGACACCCAAATCAAAATCAAAGATAGGTTAATATTTGAAACAAGTAAAAGAATCTGTTCATAACTTGGTACGCCGGACATTACGCATTTTCAAAATAAGTTATATAGGACGATATTTTAAGATGATACTTAACTTGAAATACTGAACCAAGATTTGATCAGAGGCTGAGAGATATATCTGACCCCTTTTTAATTTTCTTTTTGATGTCTATTCTTTACATTTTTCCATCTTCTAGAATTTGTGTTACTTACTATATAAATTAATTATTCTTTTATCTTTTCTGTTGCTATTTTTTAGAAAGGAAGAGAAAGTTATACGTTGATAAGTTAACACACCATCCACCAAAATCCAGATCAAGGCTAGATGAACATCTGAATAAAGGCAACTGTTCATAACCTGATACGACGTATATTTGGCATTTTTGACAACAATTTATCTGGCACGGGTTGTAAGTCTTTCGGAAGGACTAAGGTATCCACATAAATGGCCGTCGTATCTATGTTCGGGAACATATCCCACCAGTAACGGAATTATCACCTTTTAGTCTACGGAATGTTCTTAAGTATCTTTCTATATTTCTGAGATGAGGTATTATGTACACTATTTACATTATTCGGATTATTGTCCTCATCTTTATCGCAATAATTATTACAACGTTTCGGCCTTTGTACGCTCCGGCAATCTTCATGTCCTCAGGGAAGTTAGTTAGATCCAATGACAGCACCCAAAGTGTGTGAGTTCAATACCTGGTTAAGTCGGTGTAGAACTTGGAGAGGGAATTAAGCAGGAGATAACTGATAACTGGCATCCATTAAACATGACACAAAGAACTAGTATAGTCTTCCCCAGTGAGCGAAATAAAGGGTTCAGTTCGACAGTTCAACCACCTGAATAAGGACGGAGTGTACAACGGTCGAAATGTAATAAATATGGCGACAAAATGAGGACAATAGTCCGAATAATGTAAATAGAGGAATGTTCTTAGTGTACCCCCGACCTTCGCTACTAAACTCAGTCAGCCATATCTTCTTCCTCTATCTTATCCCTCCCTCTCATAGGTGTTGCGTTATTGATAGAATTTCTGATAGATAACATTAGATTCTCTCTGCACTCGCCTGCAAATATATTTGTGTTCTGCTACTTCAATGGCCACCATGCCAGGCGGCTTAATCACTATACTGCCGCTGACCTCGCCGGCATCCAGATGTGGGAGTTCTCTATTACTCAATCGGTGGAGTAATGGATAGCGGCTCGGAGTGAGGAATCGGAGAGCCGAGTTCGAATACCAGTCAAATTCTATTACATTCACTCACGAGTTAATATCTTTGGGAAATGTATGAATCCTCCTATTCTCCCCACCCAACAGTTATGGGTAAATAGCAGGACAGACCGAGTTCTATAGCCTTGGATGGCAACTTGTCTGCCGCTGAAAGAATTGGCAACCTACTCCTGGAAAAAATAAATCTGCCTCGCCCGTCATGTATCGAAAGATACATGATCACCTAAGCATGTATCACGCATGGCACATAACTGACTGAGTCTTGCCCGGGTCATTCCCCCATTAATTCTGACGGACAGGCATCTGTTTTTGATCTCATCCTTACCTTACCTACACTCCGGACTCATGTCGTGCTCTGTATCTCTCTCGTTTTGTCAACTCCGACCATACTGTAGTGTCTATAGATATCACTTTTCTCTCTCCCATCAGTGAGGAACCTCCTATGGGCAGAATATAATTCTATTCTCAACACCCTGATTGGGACTCGTTTCGTTACTTCTTTTGTGATGTCTCTTGGAATTATATTTTTATTCATCCTTATCTTACCTACACCCAGGACTCATGTAGTGCTCTGCATCTCTCCCTCTTGGTAACTCCGACAATACAGTAGTGTCTATAGATATCTCTCTTCGCTCTCCCATCAGTGAAGAACCTCCTGTAAACAGAATATATTTCTGTTCTCAACACACTGATTGGGACTCCTTTCGTTACTGCCTTTGCGATGTCGCTTAGAATTATATTTTTGATTATTCTGTTTATAAATGTGACACTGAGGTCTTTTCCTGGATGAAAGCCAGCATGGAATCTTACGTCACATCATAGTACTAACAAGTGCAGACACGATTCTCCCCCTGGTTCTCACCTGCCTGCTCAACCTCTATACCCTAGAGGAATCACTTCTGTATATACCAGAGCAAGTAGTCTAATTGTAACATATGTCACTTTATCATTGCTTTTAATCAATGCCAGCGAGTCGTCCTCAGAGAAACAAAGTCATTATTTGCTGACAGAATGAAACACCATAGTCTCTCACAAATTTGATTATACCGAGTCGGCTCTTCACGATTGTGCTGAACAATAGCAGATACTCGGTCCTGTCTCTCTTCGATCAATATGAAGTATTGGTACCTCCTACAAATAAGGTAGAGTGACTAGAGTACCGCTACCATATTTCTCACCTCGAACGGAGATTTTGCTGAGTGATATGCGCATAACGCCGTCACTACCTTTCACAGATCATTCCTAAATTAGATTACCTCAAGGCAAGTGGGTGTGATGGGATCCATGCCTTTGTCTTAAAAAAAATGTGTTCTTGTTATCTCCAAACTTTACAGCAAATGCCGTACGGCTTCTTACTTTTCAGCGTTTTGGAAGTCCTCCTCTGTCGTTTCTGTTTTTGGGAACACTTGGACGCGTAAAATTATCGCCCTATTTCTCGCTTACTCCTTTTCGGGAAAGTACTCTAGGCTCTAATAAATGCCTAATTCGTTCAGAATTTGACATCACACGATCTCCTTTGGGACAAGCAATGTAGCTTCTATTTCGCAAAATCTAACGCCGAAGTTTACACGACCATTGTTGAAAGTCTCTATCAAGTTTCAAGCAAGTATGGCGAATTTGGGGCTGGGACATCATTATCTTGATCTCGTTCGACAAGTTTTAGCAAGCTGGTCTTCTACGGAATTTCAACGACTAAACTGTCACAGGGCAAATATTTGTCTGAATCTAATCGATCCTAAAAAATAGAAGCAAATTCTGTAATGAAGGTCGATTTGAACGGTTCCATATGATTTCATACTAACGCGGAGGTCATACCGGTCCATTTGGCCTATGCTGTTACAGATCTTCATACACATGGTACACCCATTTACTCTTGTATCTGAGGCACCAGCTCTGTAAAAGAACCTTCAATTAGTGGGTAACTGGGACAAGATAACTCTTGCAAATGATAACGTCTCCAAAACAAAATGACTTTCTTTTAATCGCCAGAGAGAAACTATTCTGTTTGCTATTATTAGGGGTCACGCAAAACTCCGGATGAACAACACACTATGCCTGCTTTGCGTAAGATATTTCACTGACATGAATGGGGCGACTATATATATATATATATATGTATGTATATATATATATATATATATATATATATATATATATATATATATATATATATATATATATATATCACATATGTGGCGCAGTTCAATTTATACTACAATGAATGTTTCATACAAAAAGTAGATGAGTAAAATGAATGATATAAAATGGCGAAAACTCTTCGCATACAAACTTTTAAAGTTGCATTAACCTACGAACCACCCGATGAATGTTATGATCGCCATTTTATATAATTAACCTTACTGATCTACTTTTTGTATGAATGATTCATTGTAATATATATATATATATATATATATATATATATATATATATATATATATATATATATATATATATATATATATCTGCTATGTCTACTGCAGGAGATTTGGTTTATTGTGTCGTACCACGACGATTTTCTTATATAAATCCATACTGCAAATTTATAAATTGGTTTCTGTATTCTATACCGTTACCATATCTATTCTGGTTCTCCTGCTGATTTGAAAAGATTGAGATAGATAGATAGATAGATAGATATGAACAGAATGTTAGATAGATAGATAGATAGATAGATAGATAGGTATGAACAGAATGTTAGATAGATAGATAGATAGATAGATAGATAGATAGGTATGAACAGAATGTTAGATAGATAGATAGATAGGTATGAACAGAATGTTAGATAGATAGATAGATAGATAGATATGAACAGAATGTTAGATAGATAGATAGATAGATATGAACAGAATGTTAGATAGATAGATAGATAGATAGATAGATATGAACAGAATGTTAGATAGATAGATAGATAGATAGATAGGTATGAACAGAATGTTAGATAGATAGATAGATAGACAGACAGATAGATAGATAGATAGATAGATAGATAGGTATGAACAGAATGTTAGATAGATAGATAGATAGATAGATATGAACAGAATGTTAGATAGATAGATAGATAGATAGATAGATAGATAGATAGATAGATAGATAGATAGATAGGAAAAGATTGGGGTAAATAGATAAGGAAAAGATTGGGGTAGATAGGTAGATAGGAAAACATTAGGATAGATAGATACAAAATGATTGGCATAGATCGATAAAAATATGAAATGTTTGGATAGATAAATAGATAGATAGGACGAATTTGGGATAGATAGATATGTAGATAGATAAGAAACGATTGATTTAGATAGATAGGTAGTGTCATATAAGAGGAAAATGAGTAACAAACCGACACCGATGTTCGATCGTGACACTCTGGATTTATTAATAAATGTTTCCGCCCCGAGTATAAATAGTGACATCAGGTACTGACCGGGGGAGATTATTGAGTGGTTATTTATTGGAACTATTCAGTCGAATTCGTGTGAAATATTGTGCGTCGATTATTTGGGTTTTGATTTACGACTTACCGGATGTTAAGCCGAGCCGCGCTACTAAGGTAATCACTTAAATGGTTAATTATCTTTGGTTGACTTTTAATTTTTTTGTTCTTGTAAAGTATTTATGTTCGGTTGTACTTAAATACTGTTTTATTTTCACATTGAAATCTTGAGTAATACTTAAATATTAACGTCCACCGTACGGCAAAAAAACAGATAAATAGATAGATATGAAAACATTGAAATAGATATATACATAGGAAAATATTGAAAAGATATATATATATATATATATATATATATATATAGAGGGAGAGAGAGAGAGAGAGAGGGAGAGAGAGAGGATGGAGAGAAGATGGAGAGATAGATATCGAAATATTAAGATAGTTGTATGTGGAAACATTGATATATATATATACATACATAGGTATAAACAAATGAATAGATTGAGATAGATAGATAGATAGATAGATAGATAGATAGATAGATATGAAAACATTGAAACAGATAGATATATACATAGTAAAAGATAGAAAAATATAGATAGATAGATAGATATTAATGTTCAGAGTTTGGAAACTGAATTAATTCTCAGTAGACTGAATCGAATTTGCAAGGTGTTTGTTCGAAGTGGAGCCATAATGTTCTCGTCTTGCCATATATTTTTAAAAAAATGATTATATCAGTTTTATAATATTTTGGTAATTGTTTTCTTTCCAACCAATTAATCCTTCGGTCGTTCAATTAAATGGCGGCATTTTGAAAAAACGTAATTACCTTGTAAATGAAACGAAATCTCATATTGCACGATGTAATTTGATATCCAAATACAAATCATAACATTTCAAGTTACAGAGTTATTGATCCAGCTTGAAAATAATTTACTTCTGCTCATATATTCATTATTTAATCATTTCCAATCGTGTAATATTCATAATATATCACCTCAGGACGTATTTAATCCTGTCTCTATACGGGTTTATTTTCTTTAATATCTGTGAATTGTTCTGATATGTTGGGAAATACATGGCAATGATATCCTTTGTATTGCTCCCGGATTTAAATTCATAATTGTCTTCTGTATGATTGTGCACGTTAGCGAGCTCAGCGAATATTTAATTCATAGACATAGAGGATTGGGAATGGATGCGTAACATTTCTAACGCCATTAGCGTGAAATAAAGGCAAAACACTTATTCAGATTTTGATCTCGTCACGCCGTTTCGCCATTTTGCGCCGATAACCGACTGTTACACTTCAAGCACATTTCCTTTTCTTCCAATTCTATATTTCCCATCTTTTTTTTAAATATAATATTGCATTTCAGGGTACGTGAATATAAGCGTACCCATGATCCACGTCCAAACATTGCCCGGTCATCAAGATTACTCGGATAACTATAGTGGGATAGCAAATCTGTTTGGTTATAAATACAAATAAAACTGACCCTCTACTATTTTTACCATATCAAATGTCACAAAGACAACGACAAGAGAAATAATTCAAGCAGAAGAATTTGCTCAAGAATAATATTTTTTTATAAAATACTACAAATACAAAATACATGATGCTCAAGATGTTAAAACACTTTAGAGTTCTTGATCGTGTCTTCTATTGAAAGAACTTAAGTTGCTGATCTGTATGTATGAAAGTGAGAAAGTGTGCATATGAATATTTGTTGTTGTAGGAAAATTAAACAGTTGTTTATTTTTGTATTAAATTATAAAAAGTGTTGTTCTTGATTCACTGTGATTTCTACAGAGTTGTCACTCTTTTACCGGAGATGTTTCTTGTGTAATAATATATTTTGTTGG
>OZ038502.1:17356572-17396572 GCA_964036315.1 Acanthosepion esculentum
TAAATTTTCCTTAGATTAAAGTATACTCATATCGTGAAAATTATTAATAAATACATCTAGGATATAAAAGTTCAGGACTCTAGTTATATAACCTTTATAAATATGTTTCTCTGAATATAATTAATAATAATTTAATTAAAATCTCTTAGGTATTTTAATTTAAATTTCTTTCTAGGCCTACAAAGGATTCAGTTCAGAATTCCATGTAGATTATCCATAACTAATTACATCTAATGTAGACCTGAGCGCACAACGATCGAAACGTGATAAAAACAACAAAAATAAGGACAACAACGACCGAAACTTTGTGATAAAAACAACACAATTTAAATAGTGTAAGTAATGATAAATACTTATTCCAGAAATTCAGACTGAAATTTATATTTATTATAAATGTAGCTATGATGGCGACGAAATACTTGATTGACATCAGGATTTTATTTCATCTGACGGCTTATCAAAATGTTATGTCATTATTCATTTCTCCCGAATTGAAAGGACTTAAGTAAACATATTGTCCTTCACGCTTAAGAGTTTTCCGTTTACTCATATTCTTTCACACTGACGAGGCCCTCCGCGTTTCAGTGGCTTTATTGCATTGCTTAGGGTGAAATCATAAAAAAAAAACAATTATCAAGGCATAGATCAGAGATGAATAATAATTCAATTAGACTTCTACATCTGACGATATATCACAAGTAAATTTAAATTCAAGAGAATGTTAGATTATTTTCTGTACCATTATATACTAGTGAGCAAACCCAAATGACTTGACTCGCTTTATAGTTCTCCAAAAGAAGGTTAACCAATCAGGAGACGTGAAATATTCAATCCGTCGTGTATAAATGCGGCCATTTATAATCTAACAGAAAAGGCATAAGCATGGGAATGTTTAGGACAGAATATTTCATTTTCTGTCATTCTCGCTTCTATTAACCGTTCCAAACAAGAGAATAATGTTGAATAATTAATGATGCCTGTGGTTTTATATGTGCGAAATCTTTCCAGAATATAGATATCTTGAAAAAAAAATATGTAGGCTGCTTTTTACTTATCAACTGAAAAGGATTATCATGATCTTTATTGCAATATTAACATACATAAGACGCACACACAAATGCAAAGGACACACAATGAAGATCTGCTGTTTTAATGCATACGAAATACATATAAACAAAAACACACACTCATGCATATATCTTTTTTCAGATGGAACTATTATTATTATTTTACATTTTTCTTATAATCATTATAATTTGGAGAAACAAAATGTATGTATATATACACACAGATATATTCACACGCATATATATATACATATATGTAAAGACATTTTTATGTTTAACATTATTTTTATAGATACAAATATTTAAGTAAATGCTCTGTTTTATAATAAACAGTATTAAACAAAATTTACCGGCCTGAATGTCCGAGAAATTTTCATAGAAAATTTTCGTCCTCCGACAGGAATCGAACCTGTATCATATACCCAACCGTCATATAGCCTGATTTGTCTTAACCGTTTTCGGCCACAGAGGAGCATTCGGTTAGCAAGGTCGATTTTACTGTCTTTAGCCGAACGCTCCTATGGCCTTAAGGTGGTGGAAGTGTGACTGAAACCAAGCCACCAGATCAGGAAAAATAACATAGCTGATTCTTCTTTGGATCTTTTCAAGGAACGCCCGATAAATACCAGAAGACGATAATTAGACAGCATTAATCTAATCATGGACAAATGGTAGACATATAGATATGTAAGATAGATATAAGGTTGATTCTGTAGAGAAAATTATCTTGCCCAATACGAATCTATTGGCAGTTGACCTAACAATGGATTCTATATCATCTTTCCACTTCATGTCAGCTGAGACAATTAGCCCAACGATTCACTTTCCTGGAGTTAGCATTAACCATACTGATTGAGGGCCGAGAGGAGTCTCTCAGATGATTAATGGCGAGAATTTTATTTTTGGAGACGTTAAAATTAACATGTAATCATTTGCAGCAGTTAACGACAGACTGCAGATCATTTTGGATATCTGCTCCCATTTCGACCTTGTCAAACTGACAAACCTTACGCTCTAGGTAAGAGTACATGGTTGTGTTATCAGCGTAGATGTCAAGGTGAGAGATGATATCATCGGAGAGTTAATCAATAAAAATTAAAAACAGAGTCGGGCTAAGGACGGATCCCTGACGTAGAGCTGCGTTAATGGATGTAAACAAGTGGCTGTTCAGGATAGCATTTCGAAAAGTCAATAGAAAGAATGGATCAGTTTAAAAATGTGTCTGTAAAAACCGTAACTTTTCATCTTGTGGAGAAGTCCTATATGCAAAACCCTGTCAAAGACTTTCAAGATATCCAAAGCTACAGTTCGAGCGTTTTCATCTTTCCGCAATTATCATCAGTACGTCAGCAGTTGACCTGGAGAAACGAAAACCATATATCTTGTCTGAGAAAATATCCTGTGATGAGAGATGCTGAATTGATTATTGTATCTAGGAGTTTTCTATAAAAGATAGATTTGCTAATAGCCCTATATTAGGAAGGGTCGGACGGTTCAACAGAGATCTTAAAAAGTAGAACAATAGACGATAACTTCCAGCTAGTGGCAGCGAGGAATATCTTATACAGTTTAGAGATAACAGGGGCCAGTTCGGGAGCACACTACTTAGTGACTATTACAGGGATACCGTCGGTTCTATATGATTTGTGTGGATCTAACTTAGAGATGATAGCTGAAACCATGGAAGGGGTTATATGCATATCGCTCAAACGAGTTTCATTTCTAAGCGGGAAATTAGTCAGGAACAATCCAGATGGGTCAAGGGTAGAGTTTGAGGAGAGTATACGGGCAAATTATTCAGCTTTATCAGCAGCGGGTGATAACACCACAAGTCATTTGAAGAGCGGGGAGTAGAGAACTTGTACTTATTTAACACCCTATTACAGTGCCAAGATTAATCAGGAGAACCACAAAGTTGTTGGGGGTTATGCGTTGCCTCATCTTCTCGGCTAGTAGGAACTTAGCTCTTTATTTTAATAATGTACAACTTATAAAATATCCTTGTATTTGAAAGGCATGTCTTAAGAATTTAGCTTCATCTGACTTAAGTAAAAATGAGAAAGTGTGAGGGGAAAATGCAAAGCAAAATACACTTATACTCAAATACAGAAACATTTAGGCAATGTCCGGGTGCGAAGGATAAATTGTCGCCGTATTATATTTTTAATATTGCACATGCGCGTGTTTGTTTTCATTTTGTCGACTGCAAAGTATAGAAGCGACAGTTGGGCAACATCTGTGAGGAAAAGAGAACCATGCCGTAAACCGGATATTTGGAAATGGCATGCTTTAATCCAATACGAACATTTCAGCGTGTTTAGCTGTCAATCTTCGGAGAGTGCAGAGGATACGGGAAGAATTGGATGAGTCTAATGATGATTACGAAGGTACGACAACTCGGAAAAACGTATATCTTCTTGATATTAAAAAATCTGATTATTGTTCAAAGATTCAACAAATACTGAAATATCAAACTAAATTTTAAAAAGTTCGAAAAAATAAAATCAACCAACTAAAATCGAAAATTACGTAACTGATCACAGCCAATAATGCAGGACTAAATAACTTAAAACTTCCTAAATTTAAAACCAGTGTGCATATAAGGAACTATACGAAGCTCCTATACGAAGATCTCAGAGTGTTTGAATCTAAGATAAGAAAAGAAATCCGAATTTGTTGGTGAGGGAAGCAGACTAGGAGGCCTACATGAAATACCCTGAGGAGGTAGTGCTGCGAGGGTAGTTGCTGGAAGACTCTATTTCTGGCTACAGGAATCTGCATCATGCCACACATCAGGAGAATCCATTCATGACTGTCAGACAATATTTGCGACATGATCCTATACATCTGGACACCCAACTTGCCAGATTGCAACCGAGTTGATTATTACGTATGGCTGCAGTTGAGCGTGAGATAAACAAAAATCCGTGCAACATCAAAGATGAACTGAAGGCAATGATTATGGTAGCATTCAGCAACTTAAACAGGGAGACCACCTAGAAAAGTTGCAGGAGATTCCAAAGTCACCTGGAGGCCGTGGTTGAAGCCAATGACGATTTTATTGAATACATTTACTCTTTATTATCTCAAGATATTTTTGGATAATTTTTGTAAATATATCTATTAAAAGGCGATGTCAGATTCAAACAGTGACTATTTCGACTAATAATGCAAGACTCTTCGGTAAATTGAATCGAGTTCTCTCAGTCACTCTGTGTTTATCTAAAAATAAATACGTTTAAATTCAGCTTCCACCTTGCCGTGTGCAAACAGCTTATGTGTAGAATCCCCGACTGACACCAATTCAGATCCTAGCTGGAGGCAACCGGACGTCAAGACCACACTGATGAGCTTTGATACAGCGAAACAATGTGTCTCTGGATGGCAATATATATATATATATATATATATATATATATATATATATATATACGCACAGAGAGAGACAGAGATAGTGAGAGAGGGAGGGAGAGAGATAGAAGGGGTAATATTATCTGATGGTCGACCAGTTCCAGATGTATTTGCTGGCCTGCTTACGTCATTCCAGCAATGGATATTCAAATCAAAGTGTTCAGAATCTTGATGTAGGCTTTCAATTGATGAAATGCTTTTAGTCCCTGAGTATTTACAAACATGATAGAAGTGACTTAAGTGTCAAAAGTGTTTGATATGTTTTAAACGCCATATATATTTTTGATTTTTTGTGCCCGTTGTATCTTTTGATTTTTCTCCTTTCTCATGAATGTGAACAGCGACATGTCGAATAATGAAAGCATTATGAGATTAGTCAATAAGGTCGAACGAACATCATCATTACACAACTTGTCAAACATACTATGTCGGCCATATATATATATATAATGAAAGCATTATGAGATTAGTCAATAAGGTCGAACGAACATCATCATTACACAACTTGTCAAACATACTATGTCGGCCATATATATATATATATATATATATATATATATATATATATATATATATATATATATATATATATAAGTAATTCATCGAGTCTGAAACCTCAACAGAATGCAGAAAGCACTGGACGGCCGTTTCGTCCTATATTTGGGACTCATCAGCTGTGCCGAGAATTTCCGTGATGGAATTCTCTTCATATGAATATGTGAGCAAGCGGTGCTATATTGAGTCTGATTTGCTACCTCTTGGAAATTGTTTTGTCACTGAGGCCCGTTGGAATAGTTGGTATGGTGTTTCCTTGACAGCCTAACTGTCAGGGTTTCAATTCTCGGTAGTGGATGCGCACTGCTGATGAGTCCCAAATATAGGACGATTCAGCCGTCCAGTGCATTCTGTTATATATATATATTCAGTTTTATGGATATGAGTTTGTCACCCTTTGTTTCACGCTTTTGCTATCATCAGCAAACTGCTTAATTTTTTTCAATTGGATCTCGTTATGCTTGTTTGACAATGTTTGGTGGTAGGAGGGGGAATTTACTTCTGTGTTTGCTTGGGGTGACACTCTCATCCATGACTATGAGACTGTCACCCCAAACAAACGTACATATACATACAGGTGTATGCATTTTACTTCTCACGAACACATCCATATAAAAAACCGAGGTTGGGTGTCGATACATATCCATGACTTCGTGCATAATACATACGCAGTTTTAATTCCATTTCGCTATCCGGACCATAGTTTCCCACTAATTACTGCACATATAAAATTATATATATATATATATATATATATATATATATATATATATATATATATATATATATATATATATATATTGAATAATTTAGACATGTTTACATGGATAAGAGGGGAAGATAACGGTTAACTCTAGAATTGAACGCATTTACTTTGAAGTGATCGGGGAAACATCCGTCTGGGGGTCTGTTTCACAGGTCAGTCGATCGCGGAAACAAGCTGTTTGAGTGGAACATACTTCTCGCCGATGGATTACAGAGGGAATGCAGGTGGTTTCTATTATGTAAGCAAAATTACGGGTCTCAGCAGTGAAGGTTAGACATGGCGGAAGCAAGGAATCTAGTTCGTCCGAGCCGTTTCTATGGCTGTAGCGATAGAGCAGTGAGAGACTCGCAACATCCCGCCTGAAAGAGAGAAACAGAGAGAGAGAGAGAGAGAGAGAGAGAGAGGGGGGAAAGAGTGTGGGGTAATTCTACTCCGACAAGCAATAGGAGACGCTTTTGAACGATATCAAAACCGGAAATATCTGACTGAACTCTTCCCGCTCATATATGGAAACATTACTCCATTTTCTGGATCTTATAACAGTAGAGGATAGCTTGAGGAGTCGGGTACTTACTGAAGAGCTACAATAAGCCGATCATTTTACCTGCATCTTTAGCGATGCCTCGTATATCGGAGTTCCACATGAGGCTGAGTGTGATTTTGAGGTGTAATATTCTCTCACGGCACTGAGCTACCGCCTGAATACATACGTCCATTTTGACTGGCGGTAGTTCGGAATCATCTGAGTGGGATACCATGTAAGTGTAGAAATTAAGAAATGATAAATTTGTAGATATTGGGGATAATTTAAATATTGACATAAAAATGTTTCAAATTATAAGATTTGGAGAAGCATACACCCAGCAATTTGTTTTTGTTTGTTTGTTTGTTTGTTTTTTTACAGTGAGACTCATCCTTTATAAGGCCTAGGGGCCACTCGAGGTAGAGGGTTGCGTGAGGAGGCCATTTCTGTGCATAGGTGATGGAGATAACGATTAATGGTAGCCTTGAATAGGTTAAGATTGTAGTGATAGGAGAAAGATCCTCTTGGGAGTCCGTTACACGGGCGATCGGTAACGGGAAGGGGTTGCTCGAGTGGAACTTACTTCTCAACGATGGAATATGGAAACAATATAGGTGGTTTGCTACTATGTGAGTTTGTTTGAAAGAATTGTATCTGTGTTAGTTAAATTCAGGAAGCTTAAGTTTTAGCTAGGTGTAAATGTGAATTATTTCCCATGAATATTTTGGTTAGGACTTCACTTCAGTTATTATATTTCTATTTCTTTCTTTTTTTTAAAATTACTTTTTAAAGTCTATCCCGTCATAATGGAGGCGATTATAATTCGCCACATATTTCTTTCTCTAGTATCCGGGTTTCCTTTATTTTTCCATTGTTATGAATTCCAAGTTTCCTTCTCTTAGAGCGATTTTCATTCAAGCCATAGAAACCAATATATCCTGCGATATTAATTCTCACCCAAAGACGGAGTTAAGCCCACTAAATCGTAAAGGGTTACTTGGCGTGAAATAAAATTAGAAGACTTTAAAAGGAACCAGAAAACCATTACTAAACAAAAAACTAATGATAAATTTCTTCTCTTGTTCAAAACACCGGGGGGGGGATTTTGAACCGGTTGATAGACGAAACTATTTACGCCTATAGATAACTAAAAAAAAGTTTATGTAATTTCAGTCTTTTGGCGGAAACGTTAGACGTAATAAATTTAATCTTTTATTAAACATTTTTTTTATTTTTTTGAAAATTTGTTATTTTTTTTAAATTATTTTTTAAAATTATTTTTAAATTATTTTTATTTTATTTTTATTAAAAGATTATTTTTAATTTTTTTATTAAAAAATTATTTTTTATTAAAAAATAATTTGTTTTTGAAAAAAAATTGTCTTTGAAAAAAATTTAAAAAAATTATTTTTACATTATTTTTTATTTTTTTTTTATTAAAAAAGTATTTTAAAATTATTTTTTATTAAAAATTATTTTTTATTAAAAATTATTTTTTATTAAAAATTATTTTTTATTAAAAATTTCTTTTTTTTAATTCTTTTTATTAAAAGTTATTTTTAAATTATTTTTTATTAATTTTATTTTTAAATTATTTTTTATTATTTTATTTTTTATTAAAAAAATATTTAAAATTATTTTTTATTAATTATTAAAAACATCTTTCTTTGTTTTTTTTAAAAAAAAAAATTTTTGAAAACTCTAGGCGGAGACGTTAGACTTATAAGTTTAAGTAGGCTTTAGAAGGAACAGAAAAGACAACGCAAAACAGGAAACAAAGGATAGACATTCTAACCCTGTACAAAAAACCGTGGAGTAATGTGAAACTGAATGATAGGGGAACATGTCTACTCTTATTAAAGGAAAATTCGAAGCAGTAAAAATTATATATAATTTCACAGTTTAAGTGGAGATGTTAGAAGTATAAAGATGAAGCAGACTTGAGAAGGATCCGGAAACTAAAACCCTAAATCCTGTTCAAATCGTGAAGTAATTTATATTTCTTAAATGCCCAGGTACTTAAGGACGTAGAACATCATGATTCACGAAATAGTTTTTTTCTTTGTCATCTGTGAATTTACTATACTTTATTAGGAAGATTTGTGGAGTTGAATCTTGTTATGTTTTACTCAGTTTGGAATTCAGAGGATTTGCTCTCCTTCTACACAGTTGATATTATCATAGTGGAGAAGTCTTATTGTTGAAACTTGACTAATGCATGGAATAATAATGCAACACAAAATGTACTTAGAACAAAATGTATTGAAACAGGAAAGTGTACACAATATTTACATATAGTCTTTTGTATATTCCTGGGAAGACCGTTCCTGGGGAATGTGTTGACTGAGTCGCAGTCGGGCAGAGTTTCTGGTTGAATCTCTTGATTCGCCCCTCTTGTCTTCCCGGTAGCAACCATATTTATATCGTCGGTAGTCCACTATGCAAATTAGGTTGATCCTACCACAACACTTATGCAGAACAAGGTTCTTCTTTTTTTATGAGAACAGTTAAAAGAGAAATGGCTCACAGTGTGCAGGAATGATTCGAAACTGGGTTTGTTCAAAAGCACTCTGCAGACACTCCAGCTGCTTGACTGTCTGCAGAATGCTTTTAACCAAACTCACAAACTCACAAACCTTCAGTCGGGATGTCTTCTGGCTTCGTAATACGAGGAGAAGCTTTCGACATTCCAATCGTTTCATCGACAGTAAAATGGGTTGGGTCAAGTTTTTTTCAGTCTTTGGTGAGTGTCAAACTTTCAATAGCACACTAAATTTCAAACCAGGTAACAAGAGACGGAACAACACTTCAACAGATCCTGATAATTCACTGATAATAAAGATCAAGAACCTTGGAATGTCAGTAAGATCTCCGTCCTGAAACTGAAAGTAACGCAAATATGATTCTATCGAACGAGGTAGTTACGCGCCATACACGTGCACGTTTTCGAAGCATTTCGAACTAGGTAGAAGGTTTTCCAGCAGCCACTTGTTTGCCCTGTAGACTGGTTGCCAACCAACATTAGAGAACCCAATCTGATCTGCTATTCAACCCGTGATTCGAGGGAAAAGATAAATCTTTCTCAAGCGTGTTGAATGCAAAGAGACTCGACTGGAAATCGAACTCGGTCTTCTAATTTATTCTATTCCTTGCCTCTCTCAGCAAGCTCCTTCACTCTGCTTCCACCCACAGACCACGTTCTGTCATCCACCTGCTCAAGCTCGTCAGGTATGTCACGCGCTGCTTTCCATTGTCTCTCTTTCCCCTCTATTTGAGCTGTGAGTATCAGATTCTCAAGGCCCTCCTTCCTCATTATGTGTCCCAGAATCTTCAGCTACCTCTTTCTGATATTACGTTTTTCTTTGTTTGTAACCTCTCTAAGACGTCATCGTTGCTCACATGCTCGCTGTATGATATCCTTAGCATCCTTCTGTAGAACCACATCTTCGCTTTGAGGAAATCATCCAAGCTTCAGTGCCGTAAAAAAAGAACAGATGTCACGTAACAGTATTCTTTGTTTCTTGCTATTGATTTTTCTTCAGAGGTATTTTCCCAAAAGTATTTATGTGGAAATGAATGCAAATGGACTCGACTGGAAATCGAACTCGGTCCTCTGATTTCTCAGCCCGTGCCGATATTCATTAATCAACAACGCACATCAGTCGCACCATTAGTAATTTTTACTACATAACTGATTCCGTCATGGACAATGTTCTTTCAGGACGTAGGCGACCATGACTCTCTTCTTTCTTCTATCCCCTGCAGCTCACAACAAGTTCCTTCCGTCTGCCCCCTCCTCTAGAGCACGTTCTCTCATCCACTTGCTTAAGCCCGTCAGATATGTTGTTTTCCCTTGTCTCTCTTTCCCTCTATTCGACCCGTGAGTATCAGATTCTCCAGGCCTTATTATGTGTCCCAGGTACTTCAGCTGCCTCCTTTCTGGTGTTAATTTTAAGCCTTCTCCTTGTTTGTAACCTTTCCAAGACCTCATCGGTGCTCAAATATTCGATCTATGACATCCTTATCATCCTTCTGTAGAAACACGTCTTCGCTTTGAGGAAATCGTCCAACATTCGGCGCCGTAAAGAAGAACAGATCTCTCGAAACAGTATACTTAGTTTCTTATTATTGATTTTTCTTCAGTACTTTTATTAATTTCGTAGATGGAAGGATACAAAATCATACACTGTGTTCTTTACGAAATAAAAACGTTCTTCTGCCTAGATATATGGAAGGCCGCCTGAGGTATATGTTGATGAGGCAACAGTTGAGTCTAACGTAAGAAAAGGGTGAAAATTGTGATTGAATAAAAATAGCTCGCACTTAGGTAAGGCCGGTCGAAGGAAGTTATGTAAAACGGATTTGACAAGTGGGTTCAAAGGTGGCGAAAGTGAATTGCGACCATTTTGGATCGGACCATGTTGTAGTGGAACGCTTACTGTGTTGATACATGGAGTTGGATGTACCTGCTTTCATCAATAAATGAGGTATGAACAGAAAAGAAATTACGAGTGGGGAATAAAAGGTTATCGGCCCAACCCACTTTCCAAAATCACTATTTCAGTGGGCGTAACACAACCACACACACACTCACCCATAGATCTCTCTTTCTCTCTCTCTCTCTCTCTATATATATATATATATATATATATGCGTGTGTGTGTCTGTGTGTAAAATATCGGATATGAATATATCTTTAAAAGGACATTATGAAAAAAGACAACAGAAAGAAATGTAAGACGTGATTAAACATTTTATATCTAAACTAGTCATATATTTCTATTTCATATCTGTTTTCTAATTTATTTAAAAGATCAACTTATTTTTTAAATGCGTGTAGCTAATTGCGCGAATATTGTTAAATCTATGGTTAGTCTTCCAAGTCCACATGTATATATATATATATATATATATATATATATATATATATATGGGCTCTGTGGTGGTTGAACATACACAAATGTGCCTGAGCGTCTTCAATAGGGATTCGTATACTCGAATGCGAGTGGCCAGGTATTACATATATATATATATATATATATATATATATATATATATATATATGTATGTATATATAAAAGTTAACATAGAAGTCAACATGAAACAATTAATTATCTATTATAAAAAAATTAAGACAGCTAACCTCATCCTAAAAATACAACACGCCTGATAAGTCAAAATTTCAAAGAACAAACATTATTTATGAGTTCAAATGCCCCTTGAGGAATTGCATTTCCTAACGAAACCGGACTTATAAATAATTACATCGGTTACACAACCACATGCTTATCTAGACGCCTTACGTTACACCTATCCGATCACAGCTCCATTAGAACCCATTTAAACACAAACAAAAATTTACCAGACTCCATTAGAAATATACTAGTAGAAAACACAAATATGTTAATTGCTTCCACCTGTAAAAAAGGTTAAAAATAATGGAGGCTTTAATAATAAAAAAGAAAAAGCCTACCCTAAACAATATTAACTACGAACAAAGCCACAAAGTGCTAACCGTATTTGGTAATTAAAACACCACTACTACACACTAAGACATACACATAATGCACATACTCAATTAAACAGAAAAATCAAATTATACTTGATAATGGCTAAAGATATAGCTGAAAGCGCTCGGAAAAATAAAATATTTGGACAGTTCTTACACACCCTTTGTCCAGCAAAGAAAACTCTTGTTCGTACACAAGAAAAATTAAATAAAAAAATTAACCGGAGTACCTTGTCTGTCGTTTTTAATGAAACTTGCATAAAAGAAGTATTGCTGCCTAAATATACAACTATATATATATATATATATATATATATATATATATATATATATATATATATATATATACACACACACACACAGAGGCACATACACACCATCAAACACACACTCAAACACGTGTGTGTGTATGTATGCGTATATATATATATATATATATACGCATATAGCTATTTTTTGCCGTCATTGTCAAAAATTGCCGTCATTGTCAAATATATGTATATATATATATATATATATATTTGACAATGACGTCATTGTCAAAAATTGCCGTCATTGTCAAATATATATATATATGACGTCATTGTCAAATATATATATATATATATATATATATATATATATATATATATTTGACAATGACGGCAATTTTTGACAATGACGGCAAAAAATAGCTATTTCATTTCTCTGATTCAGTATATTTTTATTTTTTATAAACTTAGTAATATATAGTTTTTCATGTATGCACAAAGGACATGGGTCATTAATAGGCCTACATATTCTAGCTTTTCTTATTAACTTCCATTTTACTGTACGTGCTTTATTGGATTCTTTTAGGTGTTATAAGTACTTTTAGACAGATTTTTTATTTTTATATATATTTATCCTAAATGAACTTTGATGTTGTGTGAACCTTTATTTGAACGCATGGCTTGTGCAAGCTATATATATATATATATATATATATATATATATATATATATATATATATGTTTTCAGGACTTTCAATAGAAGACATATTGGATTGGTATAGTAATGATTCCGTGCGACATTTATTTTGTAGAGGACAGTTATGAGGGTTTCTACAGTTACATAATTTTTGCTTCACCTCATCTGTTTTTATATTAATTTTTCCATTTTTCAAAAAAATATTTTTGGTTCTGGTATAAGTGTTTATTTAAGATATTAGCATGATGTTTCTAAATAATTTTTTCTAAGCTTTTGGTACAGTTGTAACTTAATTTTAGTGTATTTTTATTGAAAATAGTACTAAGCGTACTTTCACTGGGAAAATGCTTGAATATTAAAGCGAGGAATTTTTGTCCTAATTTGTTCTTTACCATTTGGTTGTATGGGGGCGTATACCAAATTATTTGTCTACTTCTGTTTTTTCTATGCTTTCCATTTTCATTTTTTATATAAGTTAGTTTTGGGTTTTTGTAGATACTATCTTTCATAGCTGTATTATAGAAATTAATATGTTCATCGGAAATCTTGTCATTTGCTGAATTTGTACTTATTCTTTTTCGCATAGATAAAGGTATATGCTTAATTATAGATGGGGGGTGATTTGATTTTGGGTGTATATATAAAGGATTGGTATTGGGTGTTTTATAAGGTGTGTATGTATTTTTTAAAAATCTAATATTACATCAAGAAAGTTAACATTTTTTAATTTAGTGCTAACCGTAATTTTTAAGCTCATGATTTTAAATTCTTTATATAAACCTTTCTAATTTTATCTATTTTCAAGTTAGTAGAGTTTCTAATATCCATAAGACCATCGTCTTTGTATAAACCAATGTCAGTTATATTAATATCACGGTGCGCTGTAAGGTTGTATAATATAAAAAGACCTAGGAGATCAGAAGACTCAGCTGAGTCTAGTGATCCCATTGTGATGTCAAAGTGGTCATATGAATTCTTTGTCCATTTCTTACCTTTATGCATCAGTACCGATTTTTTTCCCATTTACAATAATGATCTTTTCTTCTTCTGTAATATCCGTGTACTCGGTGGCAAAGTCTAACGTATTCATGAACAGTTATTTAGATATAGATTGGTAATAATTTTCAGTACCAAACTGCATTCGTGTACAGTTGTTTTTTTTCCTTTATACAAGTAAACCAGTCTATCAAGTCTTTGATATTTATTCAAAGTTTCAAGCTTATTTTCTTTAATTTGTTTATTTACCCTTTCAAGGATCATTTTACTAATTTTTCCGGTAACAGGTCTTGTAGGATGTATTATCCTTGTAGATGGATTAACTTCGAAATCTGGCCTGTGGTTCTTTAAGGTTATATAGCATTTTGTTTACATATAGTTGACCTACTCTATCACTCATCTTCAGTTTATCAGTGATTTTTTTTTACTGCTAGTATTGATATTGCGAACCATATTGAGGTCATTATTATTCACGATTTTGTATTTCTTATGTAAATCCTTATTTATCACACACACACACACACACACACACATATATATATATATATATATATATATATATATATATGTGGGGGTTGGCTTAGTGTCTGTGGGATATATACATATATATATATATATATATATATATATATATATATATATATATATTAAAATACATAGTGTTTGCGTATGTCATATCTGCTTTATTCATGTGAGACATGGATTGTCTATCGCAGACATCTGAAAATACTGGAACGTATTCATCAACGATGCCTTCGGTTTGTGCTTGAAGTTCACTCCTCTTATACTGTTGTTCTACAAAGAGCCAATTCACTCTCTGTGTAAGCAAATACAGATTACGATGGACAGGCCATGATATTCGCATGTCAGACGACAGAATGCATGTCAAAACAATTAAAATACAGAGAATTGGAAATGGGGAAAAAGACCGCAGCACAAGCCAAAACTTCGTTACAAAGATTGCCTTAAACCGTAACTATAGAAGTGCAATATTGGTCTGGATAAGTGGGAGACTTTAGCTGAAAACCGGGTTTCATGGAGAGCTAGCATTGCTGATGGCGTCAAGATCTTCCATGAGCCATCACAAAATAGGCAGAACCGAAGCGAGAAATTGGGAAGGGATCCCTGAATTGCCACGAGGTGACAACCTGGCTTTGTATCCTATGCAATTGGATATGCCAAGTCTGCGCAGTAACCAGTTATCACACCAACACTAACAGTCTTTTGTATATGGCGATTTCGTATTGGCGTGCTTTGGATGCCCGATATGGACTAGAGTTTGCAAGTCCAGGCGTGGCCAAATAAGGCATATAAAAAGACACATTAGAAGTGATGATGTTCATAGTCAACTTCCACGACCCGAAGATGATTTGACATGCCATATATGTAACAAGAAATGTTGATTGATGGCTGGCTTTATGAGCCACTGTAATACACACAACAAATAAATGCAGTACTGTGGAGGTTATAACTGATGAACTGGATTCTTTAGTGATTGTCATACTCACTTTGTGAGTCAATCGCCAATATACATACACACACATATATATATATATATATATATATATATATATATATATATATATTGATGTATGTTTCATTAAATAATATCACATGATTTGACTATTTATTTTAAGTAAAATCCTTTCATTTTGGTTGATAAGCATAATAACATCATAAAAAGATAAGAGACAACTACATGTACATACATGCTTTTTAATCCTATCTAAGTTTTCGGCTTACATAATCTATTATGAAAGTTGGCAATTACATTTCAATATATCAAACAATACACGGACAATAATGATAATCTATTTTTGTAGCATGAAAGATTTCCAAGCATCGACAAACTCGTGTATACGAGACGCGGATGCGAATATATATATATATACAGTGTAACCCGGATATAAGAGACCCTTTTATAAGAGAAACCCGCATATAAGATATATTTTATCTGGTCTCAAATTAGAGCCATACTTACCTAAACAAAATAGACCAACCCCGGATATAAGAGAAACCCGGATATAATATACTTCTTATCCGGTCCCGACAACTCTCTTATATCCGGGTTACACTGTATATATACATATATATATATATATACATATATATATATATATATATATATATATATATATATATACACTCCAAAAATTGTTTTAATATATTTTATTATTATATATTATTTATATATACACACCTATTGAAGTAAATACTGTTTTTATAATAAATGTTTGTATATATATATATATATATATATATATATATATATATATATATATATATATATATATATATATATATATATATATAACGTATAACAATAAAATGTATAAATATAAATGTCGGACTTTGTTCATTTCGTAGTGTGTGACGTAATTTGTTAACGTTAAGATACGCATCGAGCAGATATGGACGTTCGAAGAAAATTATGAGTAGTTTGAAGTTTATGAGCAGTAAAATCGACTTGGCTAACAAAACTAAACCTAAACTGCTATAGCACGCCAGGCTATATGACGGTTCCGTGTAGTATAGAGGTTCGATTCTTGTCAGAGGACGCATATATTCACACCTGCAAATGTTGTTAATACATATTATTACAACCAGCACATTTACTTCAATATTTGTGTATCTGTAACTGGTATATATATATATATATATATATATATATATATATATATATATATATATATATATATATATATATATATATACGTCTGTGTGCAGGTATGCAGAAAAATAGGAAAGAATACTTTAAGTAAATAATCCGGAGTTCCTTAGCATTTTTCTTTTATTTTTAAAAAGACAGTGCTCCATACAGAAGTAGAGATTATATTATAATATTTTTTGTAAAAATATGATTCCTTCGCTACATAAGAGTTCTCATGTTTCAAAAGCGAGAGCCGAGACCTCTAATATAATGTTTGAAATTAAGTTGAATTAAGGTGTCTTGTCACGCTTTTCTCGTCAAGCAAAATTCAACTTAATTTCAAAAATTATATTAGGGGTCTCGGCTCTCGCTTTTGAAACATGAGAACTCTTATGTAGCGAAGGAATCATATTTGTTAAAAAAATATTATAATATATATATATATACTGACATAGAGTGTCTATATATATATATATAGAGAGAGAGAGAGAGAGAGACAGACAGACAGACAGACAGACAGACAGAGAACATATTCATTCAAACATGTTTCATTAAATAATATTATGTATATTTTCATTCTGATCCTTTCCATTTATCTAAACAGTTTATTGATATTATGATGTAATACATCAAGGAAGTCAGCATAGTTTTTTCAAACCACGTACTTTCGATCTTCTCAAAGTCTCCCTGACAGATAATTTGCAACGACAAACTTATGAATGCTATAAAATCTGCATCCGAATGTGATCGTAAATTAACATATAAAAAAAATAATTAAATAGAAAGGCCTGGACGTACCATGCTGTAATTATTTTTAAATTATAATGTTTCCTTTGTATTTATAACAAATGTTGAAAACAATCGTTTTATTATAAGGGAGCTGACCATAGAATGCAAAATGGCATTACATGTTTGATATAATTACTTCAACAATTTGATGCTATACTCGTAATAAATTTTGTTCTGTGATTGTTGGTTGGTTTTGATATAATGGTCCTCGAGAATTTGAATTTTGAGTTTATTATTTTTGTGTAGTAGATTATTGGATTTGTCAACAACTATTTTTATGTGTTGTGAATGTGACCAGGAAAGTGTTTTTAGATGTTGTTCAGTAGAACTTGTATCCGATAAAGGAAGTGTGAGACGTCTTGATAATGTACTTTTTTAGAAATACAATTTCCCAAAGGACATTTACACTGCTATATATGTTGGCCTTACCAAAATACTAGTAGACGGAAAAGAGTTATTCCGTATAATTAAGCAGGGTGTGATGAATTTAGTATAATATATAATAAGTCTTGTTTTTTTCGTGGGATCATTGGGGCATCTAATACTACTTATAATATTTTTGGGGAGTTGTACACCTTGTTTAGAGATAGAATGAATTTCATTACGGTGAAAAGGTTAATATGTCTAGAGTCATTTGAGGAAGTTTATGTTCTTTTCAATTTATGTTAATATTTCTAATGACTCGTTTAATTTGTATATCAACGATACATACATATATATATATATATATATATATATATGTATATATATATATATATATAATTATTTATTTAAATATTATAACATAAATATGTTATAAAATCACTACAAAAATAGCCATTTTGTTTCAACACTTCTGGTGTCTTATCAAGTGATGATGTTGAATGTAGAATAAATGGTTATAAAAGTTCCAAATTAATTAACGATCCTTCGCTAGCGGTAAGCTTATGTATATACCAAACCTATACTTGTACATATATATATATATATATATATATATATATATATATATATATATATATAATGGACTCACCGGCCAATTTCGAATAAATTTCGGAAGAAATATGTTCCAAGTTTTCAGTTATCATCAGTGTCGGCAGAGACAAAGTGTTTCCTTCATAGCACAAGTGAGTGTTTTGACGTAGGCAATGAGTGTTGATGCTTATATGTCTCTGTTCATATTAGGTTTTTGTTTTTCATACAGAAGATGCGTGCTCTTAAATTATAATTATATTATCTTTTGGTGTCACAACAGAATCACTCATATCCGGAATTTCTCCTACCTGGCATCTCTTATATCCGGAGAGCTTCATATCCGAAATCCAGATGATTTTGATGTGTATATTTGAAATATTTGGGTGATATGTAACTAATTGGAATTTTCATTAGCATTACATAATTCATTTCTTTTTTCCTTAAAATCAATTCCGTTATATATCATTCATTATTAGCTTTATTTGTTTACTGTAAAACATTGAAAATAAATGTTAAACCTGATTTCAATTCTTTTATTTTAAGCTACATATAAACTCTCATATCCGGATTTTACAACCAGTTCCTCATATCCGGAAGGTCTTCTTAATCCAGGTGTCAGGTATTCTACAGTAAGTTTTTGTTGCAGGTCTATTGATTCAAGGATCATAATTATTTTTATCTATTTGATTTATAAATATTTTGATGGTGTTTTTATGTAACTGTATAATATTACTCGAGTCCTTATTAATTATGCTGCTTATTAAAGTGTTTTCCGATGTCACACTGGTCCGATATATAATTATTGTTACACCGTTCTTTCTAACACAAGGGAATTACACCGGTTCTCACTATATATAGTGCCAGTAATACCTACCCAGGGTGTAAGCAGCGACAGTCCTTTTGGACGTCTCAGCTAGCTGGTCGAACTCTCTGCCTCTGAGGCGGAGGGGAACTCTCTGCCTTTGGGCGGAGAGGAACCCGGACGAGGTTCCGCCGAAGGGCAGAACCTCGTTCGGGGTGGTTGACCACCCCGATTCCGTTTATACGGTTTCTACGGGCAATTTTTGCCCGAGCCTACGGGCTCGGAAAGCCCACATTAAACCGGCCTTGTGCCACATTCGACACACGTGGGCGTGTTGTTAAACATCGTAAGCAGCGACAGTCCTTTTTGGACGTCTCAGCTGTTCGGTCGAACTCTCTGCCTCTGAGGCAGAGGGGAACTCTCTGCCTTTGGGCGGAGAGGAACCCGGACGAG
The DNA here is from genome assembly GCA_964036315.1 of Acanthosepion esculentum. NCBI lineage: Eukaryota > Metazoa > Mollusca > Cephalopoda > Sepiida > Sepiidae > Acanthosepion > Acanthosepion esculentum. Next base: position 17,375,996 of record OZ038502.1, read on the forward strand.
GTTCCGCCGAAGGGTAGAGCCTCGTTCGGGGTGGTTGACCGCCCCGATCCCGTTTATACGGGTTCTACGGGCAATTTTTGCCCGAGCCTACGGGCTCGGAAAGCCCACATTAAACCGGCCTTGTGCCACATTCGACACACGTGGGCGTGTTGTTAAACATCGTAAGCAGCGACAGTCCTTTTTGGACGTCTCAGCTGTTCGGTCGAACTCTCTGCCTCTGAGGCAGAGGGGAACTCTCTGCCTTTGGGCAGAGAGGAACTCGGACGAGGCTCCGCCGAAGGGTAGAGCCTCGTTCGAGGTGGTTGACCACCCCGATCCCGTTTATACGGGTTCTACGGGCAATTTTTGCCCGAGCCTACGGGCTCGGAAAGCCCACATTAAACCGGCCTTGTGCAACATTCGACACACGTGGGCGTGTTGTTAAACATCGTAAGCAGCGACAGTCCTTTTTGGACGTCTCTGCTATTCGGTCGAACTTTCTGCCTCTGAGGCAGAGGGGAACTCTCTGCCTTTGGGCAGAGAGGAACTCGGACGAGGCTCCGCCGAAGGGCAGAGCCTCGTTCGAGGTGGTTGACCACCCCGATCCCGTTTATATGGGTTCTACGGGCAATTTTTGCCCGAGCCTACGGGCTCGGAAAGCCCACATTAAACCGGCCTTGTGCCACATTCGACACATGTGGGCGTGTTGTTAAACATCGTGTAAGCAGCGACAGTACTACAACTGCCTAGCTGAGTAGTACCCGTCTCCTACCTTTGTATCTGTGATGTTAAATACACTTGTTCCTTAAACCAACCTCGACTTGATTTTCTTCTTTTGACTATTGTGCCACGACACAACAATTATAATTTAAGAGTATTCTTGCTCAATTATATATTTAAAAAAAACAAAGATATACATATATCTTTAATCTGTAAAATCCTGACGTGAAATTAACCTGACGACTAATTTCTACCACCTATTTTATTTGGCTTAAGATTCGTACTTTAAGATTACAGAGGAAAACATTCCAACACATTTCAAATGCTACTAATACTTTGGACACAAGAAAATTAAGAAGACATGAGGTTATAGACTAAAGAATCCTCTAGTGATAGACATTATCCAGTTGATATTACGCTTTATTCTACATCTCCCTCTTTAGAACAAATTTTCATATTATATATTTCAACAGAAAAAAAGTAGTAAAATACTAATGATTTCTTTGGGGTCTACTGCTTGGAACGTTGGTTCACCCTGCTGTGCTGAGCAGTTATTCTCACTGGAATTTATCCTACACATTTATAATTTTACCATTTTTTCTATTTATTGAATATTTACTTCACACCTGGCCGGAACTTCTGTTATGTATTTAGAGATTATTGATAAAATACAATGATGGATCTGTGATGTTATTGGCCCTGACATATCATCTCGACTTCAGGCACTTTTCCACCATCGTAACGAAACGTTTCTGTATTTTTTTGCATAAATATTTTCATGGTAATTGTTCTGATAAGCAGCCATCTTTGGTACCTAGATTTAATCTGAACGCTGTGATACACCGGCGGTAAGTTGATTTCCAATCGACTTTGACCTTTTAAAATTTCAATGCAATATCAATGGCTTTCTTCCCTTCTTAATTCCTGTTCTTTTATTTTTCTCTCTCTTTAATAATGATTTATTTTCTCATATTCCCTCACACTTAGTCAACCCGGGTTACTTGCCTTGCTTGGGTAAAATGATTACAAAAACTTCTTTGCGCAAGGTGTTCATTTTTTCTCTCAGGTTTTCGACCTAGTATTTAGTAAATATCTAAGTCAAGTTCTTTCGATATAGTGATTTTCCAAACGGAGTTAGATGTGGCACAGGCCGACAGTATGGTGTACCCTTATGAGTATCCAACTTGCTACTCGGTCGGAATTGTTCTAGCAAGACAAGTTTGCTAAATATTATACCGCCTTGAGGTGCCCCATATGATTTTCTAAGCGTTAAATATAGCACAATTTTAGAGCACCCAATGACGAACGAAATGAACAGTATCGTAATTGATGTAGCAAGACATATTTGCTCTCCTTTACATCACATGGAAATGCCCCAAGCACTTTGTATATATTTTTCTATGTTATTCTGATAGTGACAGAGCTAAAAGAACATATATAGTAGTGGAGAAGTACAAACACAGCAGGACTAATGACATGAATCAGGAAGATGACATATCTGAGACACTAGATGTGTATCAAGAGGTTTTATAAATTGAGAGCTGTCTTCCAGTACTATCTGTCAGCTTGTTAAATTTAAAACAGCTGGAACTGTCGTAAAAATATATTCGGAACATTTACTTGCAACCGTTGGTTATTAGTAATTCATAGAAGATGGAAGTACGGTGGAGTAAATGATAGCGGCTTGGATTTAAGAACCAAGGAGGCGAGTTCAAATTCTAGTCGGAACCATTACATTCACGTACGTGATAATACCATTAGGAAAGGTAGGTTCGCTCTTCTTCTCCCTTACTTATGTGTAAATTGCAGCACAGAATAGGTTCTATAGCCTTGGGTGTTAACCTGCTTAGGAAAAGGAAAAATCTGAATATAGTTAAAGATCGTTCGCATTGGCTCGATGATTCCGATTACGGTCTAAGAATGATGATGATGATCAGTAATTAAATTACAGAGCAATAGGCTCAGACAGAAAGAAAGTCTCGAAATGAAGATAGATTACATTTTTAGAGGAAGATGGCAAGACAACGAAAATTATTATTTATAAAATTGAACATCCCGCGAAAAGACACACTTAGAAATGGAGTTAGCCTTGGAGAACAGACATGGAAGGCATCTGTTAGCCTGTTCAATTTCGCGTTTCATATCACCTTAGCTCGCTTATAGCAGTAGGTTAAAACTCAAGAACAACATCTGGTTTGCTGCTTGAAACAGTTTTTCACGCCTAGGTAACGATCAGGACGAAGGTTAATTTTTAAGCCACATATATTTGACTTGAAAAGCTTCACCCTGTCAATAAACAGTATAATCTGAACTGCAACGCAACAGCGCCAAAAAGATAAAGCTTATATATTATTTTCTGAATAATCTGTTCGCCTTGTGTTGTAACTATATTTTCAACGAATTCCATGCTTTCTAGTTTTTTTTTTCTTATACAGGAAAATTCACTTTTGCTTTCATATTTTGGCAGCTGATGTCGAAAATTAACTTCAATCGTGATTAACTGGGGCAAGAAGTGGCTTGTTAATTTTAACGCCTCCGAAACTATCTGCTGTCTTTTAATTATCGTATAGGATCTTCTCTACCTGCCACCAGCAACTCATTACACCTTTTCAATCTCTCGTGCTCCACTAACCTGAAGTAAAACGATTTTTTTAATCAACTGTTATGTCAATTACTAGGAAATGTGGTTTACTATGTCGTGCGAAATATTTTTTCTCACCAGAATCATTCTTACACATCATTAATCAACCATTATCGCTGCAACATCAATTAACGTGCTTCTGTTTTTTTTTTTAGTTTTTTTCTTTCTCGATAGAGTCTACCATTCATCCTCGTTTTGAATATTGCTGCCACATCTGGTCTGGTTCTCCTGTTATCTATTTAGAGATTATTGATAAAATCTGAATAAGAATCTGCAATGTCCTGATCTGGCATCTCGACTTTCGATCATTTACCCACTATCGTAGTATAGTTACCTTCTGTCTTTTCAGTAAATATTTTTATGGTAATTTTTCAAGTAATCATTCCACAGTGGTATCTAGACTTCATGAATTTAATCGCGGAACTAGTTTGGCGGCAAGGTTTCATATTAGATTTGAAACGGCTAAATAAATCCGTAACTTCCTTCCATCTCACTGTTCGCTCGTTAAATTCTCAATCGGCTTCTAGCGTCTCAGTCAAATTTGATCTTCAAAAATGTAATTTTTTACCTAATCCCTTCTTAACTCGTGTTCTTTTTTATTATTATTTCTCCTTAATAGATTTATTTTTACTCGTATTCGCTGACAGTCTCGTAAGACATTCGTCTTAGTGGCTTTTTTGCCTTGTTTGGTGTGAATACTTTTTTTGTAAATTTATTAAAAATCCAAAGAAGAATTTCCAACGTTATAGATCCTGACCTTGCATCACCGTTTGAAACATATTCCAACCACCACTATGCAGGATGCCATTGCCTTTTGTATACCGTATTTCCATGGTAATTCTTTTGATGAACTTTCCTATTTGGTGCCACGAATTCATGAATTTAATCGCAGTACTAGATTGGCAGTAAGGTCTCATCGTTGAACAATGTAAATAAATAGATTATAATTCAAGTTCTATGCAAATATCTGTCTATATATCTGAAATTAGATATATTAATTATTTGCATTATTTTGATTATTCGAACTGTTATTCCCATCTTCGTTGCCATATTCACGACGTTTCGGCCGTTGTACGCTCCGGCCTTTTTCACGATGTATCTATATTTTTGAGATTAGGTATATTAATTATTTGCACTATTACATTGTCCAGACTGATGTTTTCATCTTCGTTGTCATACACAGATGACCCCAGAACACATGACGCATTGGATAAAAAGCGATGGTTGAATACGGTGACATGACCCAAAAAGTTGTGAGTTCAATAACTAGCCACAGTAGAAGAGAACAAAAACCTGGAAAGTTGTGTTACAGGGAGATAACTAACACTGAGTTATCCGGAGTATGCATGGTATTGAACTCACAACTCTTTGGGTCTAGTCACTGGATCTAACCTACGTATTTATCCACTGGGTAATGTGTCTTTGAGGTTATGAATTGTAGATTGGGAGGACATGTAGAATAGACAATGCTTGGCACGCGTCTTCAAGAGCTTAATATTGTGGAGAGATGGGAAGAATAATCTCGGTACTATGATCCACAAGCAACATTTCTTGGGAAAACAGCTCGTCGAATTGGAACTTTTGTGGAATGTGTATGGTACGCTCTTCTCTACATGGCGTGACATTGTCTATTTCTGAACTGGTGGGAAAAGAACTGTATCATAACAGAGCATTTTCACGGAAATATCAATAAAGAAGTGATACGCTTGAGATATTACATTCGTAAAATAATTTGAACTCAAGTTTCAAAATAATGGACTGAGCAGCTAAAGACCTCGTATGGTTGCATTACTCCATTTTTTGTTCTAATCTGACTCTTGTGAATATAGAACATGGCAGAGATGGTTGGTTTTTTGAGGAGCGATAGAACGAGCCGAAATAAACTCCAGACCACATAATGTATTTTTGTTTCTATTTCGCTTCCGGTGACCAATTGCAGTTTGGTGGTATTATAATATTACTTGTAGTGTTGTCACTTACACCATAACCCTCTATATCGAGTGACTCTTAGGCCTTGTGCAGAGTGAACATCGCTTTAAAAAATAGAATGAACAATTTCAATTTGATTCTATGCTACACAATATTCCGGTCAGGAAATTATGGCCCATCTCCTCACAGACGAAGAAAATATAATTTACCACCGACATATTTTATGAAATGCATGGAAAAGGCTGAACATTAATGATGGTATATATTCTAGAAATACTTGTTATTTATTTAATTTAAATTTAATTTAAGTTTAATTTAAACACATAAAAACATGTACAACAAACGGATGTACCAGAAAGTGAACGCAATTCGAATTACTACGGACTGGAGAAAGCGGTTACTTTCCTCAGAAACAAATAAGAGTGTTGAACTGCTATATAATACCAGTTGTCATATATGACAGTGAATGCTGGGAAATTTATCACAGATATAAGAAGACGGGAAGCAACAGCAATTTGTTACTACAGAAGAATTCTAAGAATACCATTGACGTGGCGTGTAAGCAACAAGAGGGTCTTTAAGAGAATGGAAACAAAAAGGACCCTTATATTCAAAATGAAAAAGAGACAGCTGATAATTTACACATTCACTGGATATATCGAAGCCAAAGGGAATGGTGAATTAGCGGGGTACCTATTTGACAAGGGTCTGGTAATGGATAACGGAAAGCAAGATGTGGGGGGTGGGGTGGATGTCAAAAGGATAAGTGCAGCAAGAGATACGTAGTTTTGGAAAACCACGATCAACCCCGTTCTGATGACACACGGCACACATAGAAGATGAATCGAGCTATTTTGACCTTTGGTCTACAACGAACAGAACTAAATGGGAGTGGTTTATACCACAATGGGTTGATGGAGTGCCGTTATCTAGATTTTGATACACAAGATTGAAAAAACAGCGAAACGGTAAGTGAGGTTCTTGGGAGGTTGAGATATCTCGTGGTCGTCTTTCTTTCTTAGCAGTCGTAAATTGAACAAGGACACATGTGTGAGAATCACGGCCCGTATCACGTTCGAAATAGCAGTGGCGCCGCCCACCGTAAATGCTCGTAGTTAACAGAACCACTGACATCATCTATATCTATCTCCTTCACTAGCTGATTCTCTCTCTCTCTCTCTCTCTCTCTCTCTCTCTCTCTCACTCACTCTGGGTGGCACTTCCTACAAGAAACGGCATCTACAATGTTCTAACTAAAGTAAAGTCTGAAAAAGAACAGAGGAATAAATGTCGTTGATTCGGTCTTTCGATGCGATAGGTTCATACTGATGGACTGCAGATAGAAATCTACAACCCACGCCAACAGGCAAAGCAACAATATCAGAAAGACAGTTTTAACCCTTCGAATCCTGTGTTCATGAATATTTCTAGCTCTTCTGCGTCAGCCCCAAAGTCAAAATTCGCAACTAGATGAAAAAAAAGTAGATATAAAAATATTTACACGTGTTTACCCACCGTTCAACCGGTAGCTAGTCATTAAGTTCTTATTCTCTACTCCTTTTCAACCGGTGGCTGGATATTACGTCATTTTCCTTTACCACCGGTAAAGAGGTGGTTAAGACTCAAAGGGTTAAACGATGTTATCTCTCATCCATGTCACTTCTCTATCTATCTAATCACATTCATATCTTAATAATTCTTTCTTTCTTTCTTTCTATCTATCTATCTCAGTCAGATTGCTTATACCTCTTCATTTAAAGAAGATATCTCACTAGAGCATTTTACGATTATATTTCACACGTTGAACCCTTTCGTTGTACACCCTTTCGTTGTACGCCCTTTCGTTGTACACCCTTTGATTGTACGCCCTTTCGTTGTACGCCCGGCTTTCTACGTTGGAATTTTCGTACTGAACCCATTATTTAGTCCATAATGGTAGTTTTTTTTTTAATTCGAAATGCTATGTTTTTTGGGGGGATATCTCAGTTTCATTTAATTCCTTTTAGGAACTCAATTCAATATTAAACTTGCAACTCTTTGGGTTAAGTCAGTTTTTGGATTAAACAACTCATTTACCCACTGGGGTCTTGTGTCCTTGGGAGCATCAGTGAGTGGATTGCGGGGACATATAAACCTAATGTCTCAGGAAACAATGTTAAACAGGTATAATATTACAATTTTTTGTTCTTGTTTTTCTCTAGCACTCTGTATAACTGGTTCTCTTGTTTGATTCGTGTCTATGCTTGGCCAGCTTTGGTGATTTTTGTAACCTAGCATATGCACTGTTTACTTAAGGGGAATAAAATGAAATAATAGACAGATAAAATCACTGAAATTTTTAATCCAGGAAATAGTTTTAGATTGGAATTTATTTAAGGATCTTTTTTTGTTACTTATAGAAGTCCTACTAATTAAACTTAAAGTATATTAATTAACAAGTACACTAATTAACTTTATGCAAGTTTAATTAACCAATAACTGAGAGGGGAGAAGAGATGGGTGCATAACATTCCCAAAGATATTGGCGCTCAAATTAGTATAAGTAACCCCAAGAGAATTGGAATTGGGTACTTCGATTTCCAATTTCGATCCTTTATCCATTACACCGTCATACGCTGAAGCTTACATCTCGTGGTGCTCACAAATGGTCACACATATAGTTATTGACCAGGTACAACGTTGCTTAGATCCGGTGACCTTACGAAGGTTGGTATTTCAACGTGATAAGGCCGTAAGCCCATAGGGAAAAGAGAGTATAAATTGATGGCAAAATAAATAGAATAAATACCTAGAATACCAAGATATTAATTCCCCCGAAAATAAAAAAGAGCTTATACTTAGTAAAATACACGCCGTTGCCTCGCTCTGTCTTTTTTACAAATACTTTCACGGTAATTGCTCCGATGAGCTGATTTCGCTGGTTCCCAGGCCTCATGAATTTAAGCGTCCTACGAGGCTGGCATCCCGTTCCCACCCCTTCACCGTTGAAGATGTTAGATGTAGACGTCTCTTCTACTCCAATAGCTTCATGTCTAGCACATCTCGCCTGTGAAACTCCCTTCCTTATTCCTGTTTCCCTGAAAAATATAATCTCCAACTATTTAACTGTAACGTCAATCGACATCTCCAGTTGCTTTGATCTATCCGCTTCCCTTCTCCACATCCTTTCCCCTTTCATTCCTATCTGCTCTCGCTCCAAATCTTCTGTAACCCCCTTGCCTTGATCCAACCACTATATTTCTCCACATCCTCTCCTTTACCACTCCTATCTGCTCTTCCTCCAAAATTTCTGTAACCCCTTGCGTGCTAGTGGCTTCCAGCCTTGCATGGGGTGATAAGCTTAAAAAAAAAACGTTTGATTAACATTTGAGATAACTCCAAATGTGGCCAGCTTGGGTGCGCTATTTCTAAGTGTACGATCTTCGATCGCGCGCACCACAATAAACACGACAACAACAGATTTTCTTTATTCTTTTCCATTTTTTATATTGTAAATATTTCTATGTAGGTACCTCGAATATTATTCGTACTTAGGGAATGTGAATAGCTACCTGCTTCTTGGTATATTTTTATTCTGTGGGTGGGAGTTTTTTTTTCGAGGTAAGCAAGGAATATTTTGATTTAAAATTTATAATTTCCAAAGAGTGCCAAAAATTTATTAAAAAAACAACAAACTTTCATTTAAAATTTATAATTTATTAAGGTGAATTAATATTTGCTATGTGTAACTTCACAATATTTACAGTAAATTAATAAATGAATCAAGAGCTTTATGGATTGTTGCATTAGATATCTTATGGTTTATCAAGCCTTAATTAAAGTCAAAGCCTAACAATCAGATACATAGTTCATATGACAGGGAGGATTACAAGGACAAGATAAAGGGATGAAGTTGTGGATAGCCATGCTCCCGGAAGTGCTGAAAAAAGATGATCGAAAGAAAGCGATTCTTCGAGGGTAATGCAAGATAATAATTCAGTCCAATATCGTATCGATCGTGTCTAAGAAACAAACATAATAATCACGGCGCTGCATAGAAACGCAGGAAAAGATTTGGTTACCTGATCTTGGGACAAACAGAGCTTTATTTTGGATGATTACGAATTCCTGGACAATTCCGCTTGGCCTTAACACATTAGGTTGAAATCGTAGAGATAGCAGACAATAAAAGACCCAACTTTCTTGCCAACCCACCCCAATGTGCAAATTACTCACATGCTATTATCCATACCTATGCCACGGGGCTGGAGCCAACGTCAATGCTCAGCGACATGTAATCAAATCAGATGTGTAGCTTGATTGCATTACGATCGACAATTGAACGGGCTGACTGAAAGTAAGGAAGGTTAAAAGTCCCAACCTTTTCATTGTTCTCTGGCCAGTGCAAAGGCAAGAGAATGTGGAGGAAGAAGATGAAATGATATTTGGTGAATATTCAAATTTCCTGCTTTCATTCGCGTGTAGTTATGAAATCAGAACAACGTTTAATACGCGGTTATTCGGGTTGATTAAGACTTGACACATTTTGTGCAGGTTTTCTAGAGTGGAAATTCTGTTGAACGCATTCACTGCAAGGAATTGGTAGTTTTCCGATATTTTTTTCGTTAGCACACCGTTCTAGTCTACTGCTCACCATCATTTGTAAAGTTACATTAGAATATTATAAGTGAATCGTCTGTGTCAAAATTTCTAAAAAAAACTTCCTTTCTTTTGTTAGGAGACAGAAGCTTTCTCTCTCTCTGTGTCTCTCTTTCTCTCTGTCCCCCCTCTCTCTCTCTTGCACACAAAACACACACGCATACGGTCAGAACACAAACAGAATATATATATATATATATATATATATATATATATATACATATATATATATATATATATATACATATATATATATACATATATATATATACATATATATACATATATATATATATATACATATATATACATATATATATATATATACATATATATACATATATATATACATATATATATATATATATACATATATATACATATATATATACATATATATATATATATACATATATATATACATATATATATATATATATATATATATATACAAGCAGAGACAAACACAACACAAACACACACACACACACACATATATGTATATACATATAAATACATATATATTATATATATATACACCCAACACATATATACACACACAATAGACACAGAAAACACACACATACAACAGAGAGAACACATTTATATACACAGAGATATAAAACACACACGCACACAAGCACATATATATATGCGTGTGTGTGTGTGTGTCTGTCTGTGCGTGTCTGTTTGCGTATGAGTGTGTCCCCCTAAATAAGCACGGGGGTAGATTCCCCCTCCGACCGCCAAACATAGCTAAACAAACATAAATAGATCCAATTTATGAAATAAGCCAGTTTGTCAGATGATCCTAAACGCTTGAAGCTCAATTCCGTACAACTGAATATATACATATATATATATATATGTTTGAACAATAAAAATTATTAAAAAAATTGAAATCTTCAGACACACTTGATTGTAGATTAACATTCTTTCGTTTTTATTATTATTATTTCATTTAGATTCCTTGACTAGTTTCGGACAACATGGCCATCATCAGGAGAAAATATTTCTGCTTGCTGGTACACAGAAATGAATGTCTTGATGGAGAAAATGAACTTTTGTCTGTAGTTTTCATTTGTTTTTTTATTTGTGTTTTATCTTTTTAACATGAATTTTTTAACATTCCTTGTGTTGGTCAGTCTCTTTTAAGTTGTTATTTGAGATAAGAGCTGGATGAATTCATGCTACTTTGAATTCCCTTGGTCAGTTTGGCAGTTTATTGGTTTCTGGAGGGGGATGTGTCTCTGTTAAGTGTGTGTGCGTGTGTGTGTGTTATTTGGTTCTTAGGGAGTAAGTGAGAATGATATATGTAAGCGAGTATATTGCTCTGGGTGGGTGTCATCATTTGGCTCATTAGGGAGTAAGTGAGTATGATGTGTGTAAGTCGGTATATTCGTGTGGGTGTGTGTATATGTGTGAGGCCTCAACAACTCCGTCTGTTTTGTGTGGCTGAGAAATGTGGGTAGGTTTTGATTTGTAGGGTCATGTATTAATACTATCTATATTGTTAAATTTATGGTTTAGCCCGGCTGTATAGTGTGTTTTTAAACGTCGTATCCACTTATTTTCATGGAACTCTAAAATCTTTCTAATGTTATCTGCTCTGGACTTTTCTATTCTCTCAATTATAGTGAATTTGGCATTGGTTTTGAAATCATGTTTTTCTAGCCGGAAATGTTGTTCTACAGGTAATAATTTTTCATGGGGAGTTGACGTAATTCTATTGAAATAATTATTAATTCAGTAGTGAAAGGGTCATTCAGATTTTCCTACATATTGTTCCTGGCATAGTGTGCATTCTAGGAGGTAAATTATGTTATGACTTCTGCAGTTAGAGTCGTGGTAGATTTTGAAAGTAGATTTAGTGACTGAGCTAGTGAATGAATTCGTGTGTTTAATGTGGTTGCAGCATAAACTTCTTTTGTTGTTACATGGTTGGGAAAATCCTGTTGTTTTATTTGTTAGTTTATTACGGATTACCTTGTCCCATAAAATGTGGTTACTACCTATGATTTCTTTTAGGTTCTTAGGTCTACGATATGCTAGAACGCCTGGTTCCTTAAACAATCTGGTAGTATTTTCCAGCGACTTTAGATTATTTTGGATAGTGGAAGCAGAGTGGGTAGAAAGTGGTTACTAGAGGAATGCGGCTAGATTTATTTTTAATCTTGTGCATTAGGGTGTCTTCTCTAGGTGTGGAAATTGCTTTATTTATTTGTTCCCTGATTAGGTGCTGTTTATTAGCCACGTGTTGTAGGCAACACTTATCTATATTATTTAATGAAACATGTATGAATGAAAAAAATGCTGCCTAAATACATACACACACACAATATATATATATATATATATATATATATATATATATATATATATATATATATATATATATAGAGAGAGAGAGAGAGAGAGAGAGAGAGAGAGGAGAAAGAGCCCATGTGTGCGTGTGTTCGCGCAAATGTGTGCCTGTGGCATCTTTTTCTGAATTAAATTTTAGGATGTCCCTTTATTCAAAACTTCGCTTATTTATAAATCACTGACAGAGTAGTTAAACCACTGAGTAAATAGTCTTTAATAGCTTACAAAGTTTTTACAAACGAGACAAAAACGTGACAGAAACATTGTCTGATTTGAAAGAAAAACATAAATCAATCTTTTATATGCTCTCTTCTCTGTAAACATTTCCTTGGCAACTCCTCTAAGAGGCCTTTTTACTTGGTGCCCAGACTACACGAATTGAAACACGCTACTAGATTGCCATCTAGGTCCCACCTTATTACTGTTGAAATAGCTAAATGATTAGGCTAATATTTACTCCAACAGATTCCTTCCTCGTACGTTTTCCTTGCTTCCCTGATAACTAAAATTTTCACACATTTAAATAAAAAGTCATTCTTCTGCTTTCTTGAATCCCATTCATAGTTTGTCCATTCACCAAATCATCTCTATACCCAGTGTTTTCTATCACTTCCACTCCCTGTGCCCCTCTGCGAACTAGTGACATTGCTTCCTTGGTTGCGTTGAAATGATAAAGAGAGAAAAATGTAAAGTTTAGTTAGGCATTAACTTCAAACGGCCTTTTTTGGAAATACAAACAATGGAAGGTAAGTTTATATATGGCTTTGAATATAATCCTAGCACCTTTCATCTTATACTAAAGTATATATGAATGTCATTGCGTTTTATATGATGATATAATTGTGACTACCTATTTTTGTCAAATAATTCTCGTCTTATACTTGAGTATACATGAATGTCATTGCGTTTTATATGATGATATAATGGTGACTACCGATATTTTGTCAAATAATTCTCTTATACTTTATTATATATGAATGCCATTGCGTCTTATATGATGATATAATGATTATTATGGATCCTTTGTCAAATAATTCTCGGCTTATACTTGAGTCTATATGTCATTGCGTCTTATATGATGTTATAATGGGGACTACCGATGTTTGTTCAAATAACTCTCGTCTTATACTTGAGTATATATGAATATCATTGCGTCTTATATGAGGATATAATGCTGATTAATGATTTTTTGTCAAACATTTCTCGGCTTATACTTGAGTATATATATGAATAACATTGCGTCTTATATGAGTATATAATGCTGATTATGGATTTTTTGTCAAATATTTCTCGTCTTATACTTGAGTATATATGAATGTCATTGCGTCTTATATGATGATATAATGGTGACTACCGACTTTTTGTTAAATAATTCTCGTCTTATAGTTGAGTATATATGAATATCATTGCGTCTTATATGATAATGTATTGGTGACTACAGATTATTAAAGGATGATCAAAATAAACCTTTACAAAAACCATCTTGAATAGACAAATATATTCAAAACCGTCATTTCACCTCAGAAGATCGTAATATTGTATTTAAAATGACGCATCATTGTTACATGCAATCAATTGAAGCGCTAATCTAAAAATCCCTGACACGGGAAGCAAATGATGCATTCATCTATTATAGCTTGCAATAATTCTGGTTATCCTTTATAAATTTTAAAATCAAAGCCATACATTTTAGACAAGCATGGCGAACAAACACATGATCCTTTCCTAATATATCATGATTCCTAAACACTTGAGACAATTTCTAGCAACGTACACACATCAACAATGAGGACCATAGAAAAATATATTTAGCCAAAAGCCGAAGAAAGAAACAGTGATATATTTATTGTTTTATTTAGAATTTTTAATTTGAATTTTACAAAAGTGCTATGGAAAAAAAAAACGAAAGGTGATAACGTTGTTATAGAATTTTCGAATATGGCGCCTGTTCTCCTTTTGATGGAGAAATTATTCTCAATGGCGGATGCCTAGCTGAGGGAGAAGCTTATTCAAAGAAATACAGCAATAATCATAATATAAATAGAAAAGAATTTTATTCTGAATTTTGATCATTCATGGGTAGTCCTGCTGAAATATTATAGACGTCATCCAAATCTGCATGAAATGCTGTGTAAGTACAAAAGTAAGTAAGAAGGATATTTCTAATTTCCACTTCGGTGACTAACTGTATAATATCTAAAACAAACAATACATTCCGCTTTTATTGAAAGATAAAGGCTGCTGTGAATGTAACCATATTCAATGTGTACATTTTCTCTTCTGAGCTTGTATGGGATTATTCTTTCAATTATAATCGCATATCAATTAAATCAAATTGTATCCATACAAGCTCAGAAGAAAAAATGTAAACATGGAGTTATGCTTACATCTTTCAATAAAAGCGGAATGTATTATTGTTGTGCATTATTGGAATGTTGTTAGCGGTATTTTGTTATTGTAGAGGAAGTAAATGCTCATTAGTATTGTTATGGGAACCTACCTATAATAGCAGTGAACTAGTCCGTAACCCATAAATACTGCGCCGCAAGAGGAAGCAGGGGAGTCAGTCCGTTTTGGACGTCTCACCTATCAGGTCGAACTCTCTGCCTCTGAGGCAGAGGGGAACTCTCTGCCTTTGGGCAGAGAGGAACTCGGACGAGGCTCCGCCGAAGGGCAGAGCCTCGTTCGAGGTGGTTGACCACCCCGATCCCGTTTATACGGGTTCTACGGGCAATTTTTGCCCGAGCCTACGGGCTCGGAAAGCCCACATTAAACAGGCTTTGTGCCACATTCGACACACGTGGGCGTGTTGTTAAACATAGTCAGTCCGTTTTGGACGATTCGGCTAGACGGTCGAACTCTCTGTCTCTTCGTGGAGGTTGACCAACCCGATCCTGTTTATACGGGTTCTACAGGCATTTTTTGGCCGAGCCTACGGGCTCAGTGAGCCCACATTAAACCGGCCTTGTGCCACATTGGACACACGTGGGCGTGTTGTTGAACATCGTCAGGGAATGAGTAAGTCAGACAGTCGGCTAGACGATTACTGTAAGACATTGGAATAGTGATACTTCGAGACCCCATAGTTCTCTCTAACCTAACCTGATTGTTATTACTAACACTTCTACGTCTTTTGTGCATATATTCTACTTGTAATATATCTGTTATTCAATACCTGTGTTCGTGTTATTCTTCATTGGTTCTACCTTGAACCATCACTGTGGTATAAGGACCTGGACCATAACAGTGGCGACGATGTGACCCTTAAAGGACAAACTATATTAGCGGGGAACATACTTGTTTGCTATACGTCGTACATAACAGTGGCGACAAAGTAACCCCAAGGACAAACAAACTCTATTCACGGAGATACTTTTTTGCTATACGTCGTACATAAGTGGCGACCAGGTAAACCCCCAAATGAATAACAAATTCTCTACGTAGGATATACCTTTTTTGCTATCCGTCGCATATAACAGTGGTCAACGTGTAGACTCTAAAAAAAAAAAAGAAGTTCTACGCGAGATTCTAAAAAAAAAAAAAAAGAATAAAATATTTTTTGAATATCAAATTTCACTTACAGCAAAGGAATTTTTTTTCTACGTACACAGGTTACAGAATATCAGGTTACACAAAATATACGTCAACATGGAAGATTTCAAGTCAACCATTATGGAGCTTGTCAAAACCCAATTTCTACAGCAGCAAAAGAACGAACAGAAATTTTTGGAATTGCAAAAATTATTACTACGTGTAATGTCAAATAAGGAGCAAAAATCCGAGAACGAAACAGTTATCTCACAAGACGCAATTTGCAGTACTATCGAAGATTTCAAGCACGCAACCGACGAAGATAAAACTTTTGCAAACTACTTTCGAACGTACGAAGACCTATACGAATTCGACTGCAAAGACTGGTCAGACGAACGTAAAGTATGCCTATTGCTAAGGAAACTAGGCACAGGCAAATATACCAAATTCGTAGATTATATCCTCCCAAGAAAAACAAGCGAGTTACCGTTCAAAGAATCCATTAAACTGCTAACGGAACTTTTCAGCCATAAGACTTCACTATTCCACAAAAGGAAATGCATGAACCTTACAAAAAAGGACACCGAAGATTTCATAACTTTCGCGTCCATCGTCAATAAATATTGTGACGACTTCAAATTATCAGAACACTGCGCGGCCAATTTCAAATGCTTAATTTACGTCCAAGGCCTGGTCTCAACCAAAGACGCGGAAATGACTCGGAATCCTTACTAAATTGGAGAGTGAAACTGATTTGATACTGCAAAATCTAGCCGGAGACTGCCAAAGATGCATCAGTTTGAAGAAAGAATCAAGACATAGATGAAGCTGGCATAGCACACATACATAAAGTATGAAGACAAATCAACTTACCATCCTCACAAACAAATCAAACCGACTTACCCCCTCCTCAAGAACAGGCAAAACAAAATTTTCTAAGTCTAAAAATCAAAATAAAAAAAAACTACCACCCAGTCCATGCTATTCCTGTGGGACTTGGCATTGGTCTAAAGACTGTACATATCGTTTCAAAACCTGCCTAACATGTAAAAAAAAGATTGGCCACAAGTTCTCACTGCTGGTATAAAAAAAACAAAACAAAAGCAGAATAAGAGCTACGACTGACCAAGCAGATGAAAGGAACATAAGAACATATGTACAAGTTGAAATGCAAAATAGAAAAGTTAGGCTGCAGCTGGATTCTGGCTCAGACTTAACTATTATAAACCTACATACATGGAAAGGACTGAATAAACCTGCCATGTTAAAAACTGATAAAATTGCTCGATCAGTTACGGGGAGAAAGATAAATTTCGAGGGTGAAATAATTACTAACGTAACATTTAATGGTATGACGAAAAAAACTAAAAATGTACGTCTTAAGAAATACCGAAAACCTTTTCGGAACGGACTGGATGCAAAAATTCGAACTGAGGGATCTACCTATAAATACGTACTGCCAAAATGTAAAAAGCTTACCAACCGAGGCAGACAAACTAAAAGAAACTAAAAACTAGTTTCCCCGAAGTATTTTCAGCAGGCCCAGGAAAATATCAGAAAATGGAAGCTAATATCGAAGTAAAGGATAAAGTGTACCGTTTGCGTCAATAGAAAAAAGTTGATCATGGATTAGCTACACCATCACCAGCAGAGGTGATGTTTACTAGAAAGATCAGATCAGCAGTTGATAAATTACTACCAAATAAAACAAAATCAGTAAGACAGTCCTATGCACCAAAAAGTTTCACCCAGGAGAAAATGTTTTTTTTAAAGCCTACAAAAATAACACATCTTACTGGGAGCAAGGCACAATTGAGAAAAGAATTGGCAAGATGATTTACACAGAAGACACGTGCACCAAATAAGGAAAATGTTACAGGACGCTAACGGTCCACCTCAAGAAGAGTTAATGGACACGATTTTCGACACGTTTGACATAAAAAGACCACAAACAATGCCAGAACCAAGAAAATCGTCTCGAAAAAGGAAAATTTACAGAACCGTTAGAAATAAATCCAAAGTAGAAATATTAAAAACCCCTGCTACGCAAAAGCTTCGG
Organism: Acanthosepion esculentum; assembly: GCA_964036315.1. Classification (NCBI taxonomy): domain Eukaryota; kingdom Metazoa; phylum Mollusca; class Cephalopoda; order Sepiida; family Sepiidae; genus Acanthosepion; species Acanthosepion esculentum. The sequence goes on from OZ038502.1 coordinate 17,393,857, forward strand.
AAGGGGGTGTTATTGGAACCTACCCATAATAGCAGTGGACTAGTCCGTACCCCATAGATACTGCGCCGCAAGAGGAAGCAGGGAAGTCAGAGAGATTGAGTCGGGCAGTCGGCTAGACGATTACTGTAAGACATTGGAATAATGATACTTGTCGAGACAACATAGTCCTCTCTAACCTAACCTGATTGTTATTACTAACACTTCTCTTTTGTACATATATTCTATTTGTAATATATATCTGTGTTATTCAATACCTGTGTTCGTGTTATTCTTCATTGGTTCTACCTTGAACCATCACACCGTGGTACAAGGACCTGGACCATAACAAGTATTGTTTGTAACTGTTTAGTTATAGGAAAAGAGAAGGAAGGAGAAGAAACATTATTCGCAAGGGATCAATGAAAAAAAACGTAAACAAAACAATGGTTCACTTTGGGGGACATGTGTAGGAAAAACAGGACACAGAATCGGTGTTCTTAAATCGTTTCTTTTACGTTTCTAACTATACAGTAACGACCAACATTTTCAATAACAACGTCTTTATATAACCCATAAGGTATAAGATGAAGAGATGAAAATTTGGTATTTTTTTTTACCTAGTTTTATCGAAAGGTCGTCTTATACGCGAGAATATACTTTACTGAAATCCGTACTCTTGAGTGCTTGCTCGATGCTAATATATGAAAAAAGACCTAATAAACACAAATTTAGGAAACATCAAAGATTGAGTGATATATACTTTGAACATATCCTCATTTTCAGCTAAAAAAAGCTAGGAAAAACGAACTGTAAGATAACAGGAATATACTTTTAAACAAACATCCTATTATCTTTCATATCTCTCAACTATTGATATAAATTACAATTTTGGAATGTTAGCATTTAATTGATATATGGGAAATGTCTCGCCGGCATTTTACGTCATGACAATACGAATTTTAAGCAAGTTGGTCTCTATTTGAAACTTTCAATTTATACAACGGTATAACGATCTTCAATCAATTTATACACCATTAACGGTCTTCCATCTTTTATATATATATATATATATATATATATATATATATATATATATATATATATATATAAAAGTATATACAGTAAAATGGAAGTTAATAAGAAAAGCTAGAAATTGTAGGTCATTAAATGACCTACGTACTTTGTGCATATATGAGAAACTATATATTACTAAGTTTATAAAAAATGAAATTTTACTGAATCAGAGAAATTAAAGAGCACTTTTGTGTCGTCATTGTCAAGAGATTTCCTTAAATAATATTTAAAAATAGAATTAAAAAATGCGACCTGGTAATATACATAGTTACATTTGTTATGAAAAAATAATTTTATATACTGTACGTAATTCTATTACATAGACTATATTTCTTTTTAAAACAAGTATATTAAAATTAAGAGTGAAAATATTTTAAAATGTTAGTTAAATAAAACGTATTCTAACATAAGCATCTCTCCCAAAGTACTTCTTGGACTAAAAAGAATCCAATAAAACACCTACGGTAAAATAGAAATTAATAAGAAAACTAGAATATGTAGGCCAATAAATGTCCTTTGTCCATACATGGAAAACTGTATCATACTAGGTTTATGAAAAATAAAAAATCACTGAATCAGAGGAATTAAATAGGTATTTTTGCCGTCATTGTAAAAAAACTTGTCCTTAAATAATATTTAAAAACAAAATTTTAAGAAAATGTGACTTGGTAATATACATACTTATATTTGATATGAAAAAGTAATTTTATATACTGTAAGTAATACTATTATATTTACTTGTTTTAAAAAGAAATATATCTATTAAAAGGAAAAGTGAATATATTTTAAAATTGTAGTTAAATAAAACGTATTCTAACCTACACATCCCCACCAAAATCTTTAAGTATACAAATAGAAAAAATGCCGAAAGAAGTCTTTGCCGTTAACAATAAAATTAAATATATATATATATATATATATATATACGACATGCATTTAACGGATATCAGAATTCGCTGATAAATACATCCCTAACCTCTCTAAACTTAACCCCTTTTTCGAACGTAACATAACTGATACAACAAAAGTTATAAAAATGAACACGCTACTACCCCTTTTCTGAATGATTGGATTCCTCTGTATCCTTGGAAACAGTGAATTATGAATGTTTCTGTGTGGTTAAACTCAGTAAATTTAAAAAATAAGTTACTCCAAAATTCTCTTGAGGATGAAATGGAACTAATGTTTTTAATTTAATTACAAAATTAAATTTGAAGTTTTTAGCTTCCATTTTTGAAACATGGTTATTACTGTGTAGCGAAAAACATATTTTAAATCAGTTAATTTATAATATTTATGCTCTGTAAATTTGCAGTGAGCACTATTTTGTAAAAATAAAATAAAAATTATCAATAAGAACACCGGATTATATATATATTACTGGTCTTTCTTTTTATTTTCATATATATATATATATATATATATATATATATATATATATATATATATATAGAGAGAGAGAGAGAGAGAGAGAGAGCTGGTAATTCGTATGTGAGGATAAACGTTTACTAGGGAGGCTATACAATCCCTATTTCAGGCAACCCGTGGAGCATGCTGCAACTATGCTGAGCAGACCTTAGTTACAGTTTCTGAGAGAGAGCATACACTCACAGGGCAGGGTCCACACTTGATATGGTTTCAAGCACGCAGGGATTTTCACCTC
>OZ038502.1:17401572-17469072 GCA_964036315.1 Acanthosepion esculentum
CTCCGATTTACAATTCCAAGTCCTTATCATTTACACCATCTGCACATCCACGCTTATAGCACCTACTATTACCGTGTTATATAAATGGCAAATGCATATTTCCTCCGTTCAAGTATTAGTTTCCTTGTAGTATTTATTGGTTTATTTTTTCATCATTTCACCGCAAGCCAAGCGGGAATTCTAAAGATACGCATGTGTGTTGCAGGGAGTAAACAAGAAAACTGAGACTAGGAAAGATTGACGATAGATCAAAAGTTGAATAGGATTCAAGAAGACAGAAGATGGTGATTAATGTTGCATCTAAATATTTGAAGATTGTAATTATTAAGAAAGCAAAAAAAAAACGGAAGTGATTTCAAGTGAGAGAAAAGAAACCGTTGGCGTAGAAAATGGCGGTTGCTTTTAGCGATATCAACAGTAAAACGGTGGGACCTAAATGACAATCTACTAGCACGCTTAAATTCGCGCAGTCCTGCACCAGGAAATAAAACGTCCACGGAGCAGTCGAGTGAAAATATTTGTAGAAAAGAGAGAGAGGGGAGTCACCTCCAGTTGGTGAGAAAGTGACTGAAGTCCTGATGCCTGGTCGGTATCGATTTTTTTCCATAAAATTTCATTGTTATTCACATTGCTATTCACTTAATTCTTTGCTTGAAGCAATCTTCGTCACTTCAAGTCACTTCTTCACCTCTGAAGAGACTCTCCTGTATTTATTACTTTGTAAGAAAATTAATATTAAACCGCATTTCAACAATCTGTTTCTTCGTTGACGTAGCGATTTAAATTTATTTGTTTACGTTAGGCTACGGAAAGAAAGCGAGAGCATATATACTCCTACAAGTGCCATCGAGAGATGAGCTTTCTTTCAAGAAATAAATTGAAGGTACGATTTATCAGGATGATCTCAGGTGAGCAGATTGGTAAAAATAAAATATATATATAAAAAGGATGCCCGTTCGAATCCTGTTGGCTATAAAGTTGGGGATTTCAATATTTCCTTTAGTATGCCTTTTCAATCGAAGCCGATCTAGCGACCCCAAATCACTTAACCTCTCAAAATAATTTCACAGTAATACGAACAATGTATTTACATAATACCAAAAGTCTGTGATTCGTGCTTGCGTGCTGCATCGTCCGTCCGGCGTATAATAAATATTTAAGTTTCTTTCCATTTACGTCTTTCCTTCTTTCTCTTTCCAACGCTCTCTCTCTCTCTCTTTACACCTCTCTCTTTCCAACTCTCGGTCTATCCACCTCTCTGTGACTGCGTGCGTGCTTACGTTGTGCATCCGTCCGGGGCATAATGATTTAAGTTAATCTGTGTCATGACAAAAGTACGCAAATGTAGGCTTTAAGAAAGCTTTATTCAACTGAGAATACAAGGTTCGCGTATAGTGTCCTTTTATAATCCCAGTAAACAGAAATGTTTTTTCTCGAAGAGGAGAGAGTATCAAAACAAGGGGAGACCACTCTTGGTTATTCATGACAATCTGATTTAAACGAATAAGATTTAAAAATACGAGTTGTTTATGCAGTAAGTAGTTATTTATTTTAATTTTCTTCAAACAGATAACTTTTAATTGAAATTAGAGACAGAGACAAATATTTTTGTCATATTAAAATATTTTTAAATAAATCTGATTTTTAAAATATTTTGAGTAAATCTGATTTTAATGATACGAGATGTTTATACAGAATGTATTTTTATTTATACTTTCTTCAAACAGACATTTTTTAAAATTGAAATCAAATTCATTGTTCTATAATCTGAACCGTCAGTGACCGAACGGGTCACAGGTAGTCTAGTCTTATAAATCTAGACAGAAAACTCGGAGTAGAACCCCGAAGGCAGTTGGCAGTCAAAACTGATCGCATTTTGGCAACACCTGCAGTCAAGCCGGTCGCAAGTGTAATGCCCTGTACAAAGAAAGCGCTGCATTCATGTGGTAAAATAACCCGATGTCTACTAATATACGTGTTTGTTATATGAAGATAACTAAAATAATAGACAATAAATTTAAGTGAATACACTAAAATGTTAAATGAGTTGGATATCCTTGTTTTTATTTTACCTACACATCGAGATGATTCATCTTCTTCATAGACCTCGAATATCCTTTGATAGTGAAGATTTCTCCCGGATCTACTATTAAACTACCACGCTAAACCAATCTGTGTTACTCGGAGCGGTTGTTAGTCGTTCTTGTCTCATTTCGATTCCTGACCGGTCAAGTGTATTTGCTTAAGTGAATACAACGAACGCAATTCGAACATTCTCACCGGTTACCTATCCCCAGACCTTATCCACTGCTTCATCCGCACATCCCCTGACACGGTGACACAAAAAGAATTAAATATCAGGAGATATTATCGGCAAACCTAAGCTATTGAAACAAAATATCTGTTTTTGTAGTGATGTTATAACTTTTTTGTTATAATTTTAGAATAAATAATATATGTTCTACTCTGTATTGAGAACTATTTTATGAATAGTATTTTTGGTTATTGGGAAATTAAAAGATTGTACAATTATTAGAAGAGGGATAAATACTAATAAAACTAATTAGGGTTTTATATTCATGTTTTATCTGTTATCCAATAAGAATTATCCAATAATATATATTTATATATTTTATATCACTACTAAACTACACTTGACCCGTTGGGTCACTGTTGGTTTAGGTTACAAAAATATTAAAAGTTGATTTCAACATTGAAAAAAATTGTCTATGGGAAAAACAATTCAAGTGAATATTATTTTAAAATAGGTTTTGTCATACTAAATATATGTTTTAAAAGACCATCTCATTTATAAAAAAAATATTTTAAGCGAATATGATTTTGAAATACGAGTTATTTATGAAATAATTATTTTTGTATCATTTTTTTCACATAGACAATTTTTTTTCAATGTTGACATCAACTTTTAATATTTTTGTAACCTAAACCGACAGTGACCCAACGGATCAAGTGTAGTTTAGTAGTGATATAAAAATATAAATCATATTATTGGATAATTCTTATTGGTTAACAGATAAAACATGAAAATAAAATCCTAAAAAGAACTAAAAAAAATGAACACAAAACGATCAGGTTTAAAAAAAGGTCTCGTAACTGGAAAAACCGAATGAAAAAACTTAGAAGACTTCGAGAAGCGCTCTGTTGGATTGTTTGAGATTTATAGCCTATAATTTACAGTTTCAGGTGTACAATTATAAATATATAATACTAACATTCTGTGAATCGAGCGTACGTTGACTGTCGGGAGGATGATAATTTAATTTTCTTCCCATCACTCTCTTTCCACCTCTTTATATTTCCACCCCTCTGTTATAATTTATATTTCAGCTTTCTTCAAACAAACAATATTTTAGATATTTAAAAATATTTAAAGAAACAATTCAAGTGAATATTATTTTAAAATAGTTTTTGTCATACTAAATATGTGTTTAAAAAGACCATCTTATTTATAAAAAAATATTTTAAGCGAATATGATTTTGAAATACGAGTTGTTTACGAAATAATTATTTTTGTTACATTTCTTTCTTTATATATATATATAATTGTACACCTGAAACTGTAAATTATAGGCTATAAATCTCAAACAATCCAACAGAGCGCTTCTCGAAGTCTTCTAAGTTATTTTCTATTCTAACTGTGGAAACTTGATAAAGTTTGCGCAGGTCAGGTCAGGTTAGGTCAGGTCAGGATAACCACATATATTTCAAGATGGCTTTTAGAAATTTATCTTTGTTACTGAAGTAAAAGCAAAATTTTAAAGAATTTCCTTTCCATTTCCAAGGTCAGTTTTCTTATGGGGAAAACAGTCCAGGTAGCATTTGAAATAAGGGGACAATTTTCAATTGGGTAATTGTCAGGGAGCAATGATCTAGGTGGCATGTAACCGGACCAAATACGGGTAGATGTAATAAGGCATGATTGCTTACGGCCGAAGATGGTATATATAGGTGAGAGGCATTACTAACGAGACATGTTAAACTTTCAATTACCATCGCCACCAGTTCGTTCGGATTCACTTTCTCTTATATGCTTAATATTTTCGCCAATTTCTCTGCCGTTCCTCTGTAATTCCGTTCAGAAATTCTAACCGTAGACTGAATGGCTCTGAATTGGCCTTGCTTGAGACTGGAATTCCAAACCGAATCCAATTCTTCATAAAGGTGAATAAAATGCAGAGAAGAGACAGCTGTGCATGAGATACGTGATGTCAGGTTCCGGATACCGAGATGTATGGAGACGAAGTGTTCTTTGCCTGGCAATTAGCAGCTATTCAGATGGCGAGTGAGATTCATTTGGTCATCGAAGATTGGAAGCTGTCTCAGTAACCCTGTTGCGCAGCGGACCCTTGATCTAGTCTAGAGGACGATATTAACTAATATACATGGCATACACAAATGAGCATTCACATTATACATACATACACACAAACACACACACACATATATATATATATATATATATATATATATATTGGCTTGGTGCATAATTATCAGTCGTTTTGTTGATAAAAATTGCTGCATTATTTTCATTTTAATAGAAGTATTATTTTATTTTCAAGTAATAAAAATCCATGTTGATAATCATACTCTCTGGAATAATCATTTAAAAATGTTGTTGTTGAACTGTTATGTTTCTTTTTTTCATTAAAAATATTGTTTGAAACGCCTGGCAACTATGCACCAACACACACACACAGACACACACACACATATATATATATATATATATATATATATATATATATATATATATGAAGAATTATAGTCTTAAAGTGTGCTATATTTATGGGATAAAGTGCTCAATATCAGAGACAGAGCGTGTGTAAATATAAAAGTGAACATAGAAGTCGACACTTAGAGGCGACAGTTTGTTTTATGCTAGATTGAATCGTCAGGCCACGAGTGCTGTTATTTTTCTCGGCTATTTGTATATACGGGTCAGTGGTGCATTGTAGGTAGTCTATTTTGGCAGATATTTTACCTGAAGGTATATATATATATATATATATATATATATATATATATATATATATATATATATATATATGGGAAGAGAGTGAGATATTATTTAATTAATTTGCCAGTAAACTTCCAGTAACAGGCTGCTGTAGCTTTGGTTCATCATATATATATATATATATATATATATATATATATATATATATATATATATATATATATTAGTGTGTTTAAAGTGACTGCATAATTCTTTCAGTATTTGAAGACATATCGCTTAACATAAATTGTAAGTATATAGACTGGGGGAGAATTATTAATACATAATATTTGAAAAGATAGCCCACTGCTATATATATATATATATATATATATATATATATATATATATTGGAAGTAGATACGGTGGTATATAATCCAGGTGGACCCATGTAATAACAAACATTAAAACTGATTTGCATACAGATCAATGTTTTTATTATAACAATGCATATATATATATATATATATATATATATATATTACACAAAAAAAAAACTACCTCAACATGAGTATAGTCAATTTCAAGCTGGTCTGAACCAAGCCGTCCTCTGCTCTTAAGTGTGTGACGTCCGGATTCAGACCAGCTTGAAATAAACTGCACACGCACACACACACACACACACATATATATATATATATATATATATATATATATATATACGATAAAGTTAACTGGTAATTCACAATATACGTATGATGCGCTCTTTGTACGACTATTATAGGTAATAATTGCTATTATTTTTTTATTTTTTAAGGCTGTTTCGTTATTATTTTAAAGCCGGTTATATCCTTGTTTTTGACGATTGCCCATAAGTAAGTAATAGAAACTCCATTTTGTAATAATTATTAGTATTTATACGGTGTTATTAATTTCGTTGAGGGAGGGAGAAATAAGTATAATTGTGAACTGATACGGTACTGGTAATTGTGGTGCAGTAGTAATTGCGAAATAATACAGCAATGGTAATTGTAATAATGATGGTGGTGGGGAGTGGGTGAGGATAATAAGAATTGTAGCAGCAAATAGTTATTGTAAAATGGCAGAAGTGGTCGTAGTAATGGTGTTGTAATGATAATAAGAATAATTGTAATTATTATGATAGTAGTTTGAACTAGAAAATAATTGATGGTGTTATGGTTTCAGTGGTTTCTCTTTTCATGTTTATAGGGTCAATGTTGGTTTATGTACTAGTTTTGATTGGTATTTTTTATATACATACATATTTCACATATATACATTTGTGTGTGTGTTTGCGTATGCATGTATCCAGGGTGTGTTTACATTAAGATAACAAATAAGCCTTAGATTTATTCTCTAACGAATCAGTAATTATTTTTTCTGTATTTCGGATAATTTCTGTGTGTGTCTGTATATATATATATATATATATATATATATATATATATATATATATATATATATAAGTGTTTTTCTTTAAGAAGGATTATATATATCCGGGTGTTTCATTAAGACGGATCAAAGTCAACAGTAAAATATCAGTGTTATTCGTGAAAATTTATTACTACTCTATTGGATCATGTTTTTTAAATCATGGCAATTATGTGAGAAAAATTATATATATATATATATATATATATATATATATATATATACAGTCGTGGATCTTGGGCTACTGTTCCGAGGTTATCTGTTTATTGGATTAGTATCGCTGCGAAACTGAGTTAGTAGCGGCACTATATCGAGTCTGTGGTACAGTTTCTGTGACGTTTGCGTTTTATCGGGTTCGATTTTCGGTAGTGGATGAGCACTGCTGATGAGTCAACGCTAGATCGAAACGGCCGTGCAGTGCTTTCTGCATTCTGTTGAATATTATTCTAGGGTCGACGAAATGCTATATATATATATATATATATATATATATATATATATATATATATATATATATATATATATACCCATAAACAAGGTCTGTCCAAAATGTATTGGGACTGGTGCTATAAAACTGCAACATATAGCTATATGGCATTTAATTTCCTTTCAAGTAGTTGTCCACGCCTGAAGCCGCACACATTATTCACTGTCGTTTCTTTTGATGGATGCCTTTCTGGAAGTCCTTTCTGCAGGAGCTATAGCCGCTGACTCTTTGAATTCTGTTTGATTCCTTTGAATTTCTTGATATATTTTACTTCCAAGTGTTATTTGCTTATTGGAAAGCGCAGAAAGTGTGTGGAATATGTTGTTTGTCATACCTCATGAATTTTGTCTTAGCCCAAAATGGTTGCTCCAGTTACGCTGAATGAACAGGAGCCTTGGCGAAGTGAATTTGTCATCCAACAGACGCATACAATTCTATCCCTTTTTCCGACGAATAACATCCCACAAACGCTGCAAGACATCACTGTCATGCTCCTTGTTTACTTGATTTATGTGAAATCACAAAGCGAAAAAACTTAAAATAAACATATATGACGAATGTGATGAGGATATCATAATGGAAAATTATAAGCTGACTTACAATTATTAAAACTAGTTAAAACCACGAGGTAATAATAACTGTAAAATAAACTTGATTCGGAAGTGTAAATATAATATGATAAATCTGGGCGTTTTATGAGTTTTGTCGGATTTAGCTACTCCTTCATTCCCTAATTGTTCACTAGGGGTCGCTCTTCATACACTATAAATACTGGGCGACTTATTGCCTCGTTCTCTTTTTGATTTTGCATTTCCGCGGACACATTTTAAAAATGTGATCTCTCGTAGAGATCTGCGTTTTTGCCCACTTGTGGGAAAACGCCATGAAACCTACATACACGTACGTACAAACATTCACCAAAATGCAAACTCTTTACGTTCACACACAAACACAAATTTTGATGTCTTTGTCACTTGTAAATTTGTTGTTTAATACATATATTTGTTGATATTTATATATATATATATCGGTCTTGTTTTTTTTTCTTTACATCTCCGCTTGGACTCAACTTGAGTCCGCCATGTTCTTGTGGTTGTACCTTCTAGCAGGGAATAAACGCCAGTGTTTCTATTCCAACTACACTACCCCCCACCCCGGTCCTCTACAGTTTGTTCGGTAAATAATGACCGATATTAAAATCAAAATCTATTCCTGAATTAATATATTCAAATCAGTGAAAAGATGAACTTTTAACAGCTATGCATTTCTGAGCTCGAATTACAATATTATTCATGTCATTACGATGAAACGTATGTTCCTTTGTCGCCATTTTCACCCCAGGCAATGCACCCGCTAAGACAAAACGGTTATTGAGTGTGAAGGAATTAGAAACAAAAGCAACAACAAAAGAATTAATCACGAAGACTTTAGAGGGCGTTTGACATTGCATTTACAATTTTGAAGAATGAAGTTGTCTGGAAAGCATGGAGCCGGAATGGATTTCCACAACGACAAGTGTGAAAAAAAAACCTTGAAATCGACGGTTATATCAATCCAGCTCAACTGTAAACTGATGAGATCTCGAGGCCAGTCTAGTGTTTCGCTTAAATTCAAAAAGTCTTAAGAAACTCAAGCAAAATAGAACAGGAAAATATATATATGTGCACATTGTCGATGGAATCCCCCACCTGTAGATTAAGTTATAGATTAAGTTAAAATTCCCTGAAATAGTCGAAAGGGAAAAAACACCGGGGAAAGGTTGTGGCAATTATACTTTGAATTTAAATAATGTTAACTTTCATCCCAGAAAGGCGAAACGTTTTCACAATAAAAACAATGACAAGAAAAATAGTCCGAATCGAGTTTACTTCAAGCGAGGTAAGAAAGCCACTAAGACATAAGGGGTTACTGGGTGTGGAAGTATTAGAAACAGAAACATTACTAACTAGCGAGAACAAATAAGAGTAAACAGGAAAATTCATAGCGATTGACATTGCATTTCGAAGTGTGAAGTTTAAAGTTGTCTGGAAAGCAAGGAACAAGAAGGGAGTCCCACATGTGGAAAGTGCTAGAAAAATATTAGCATAGAATTTACGGTTACATCTAGCCAGCTCAACTTTAAACCGAGGAGATCTCGACGCCAGTCTAGTGCTTCGCTTAAATTCATACAGACTTAAGAAGCCAACGTCATATCCGTACACAAGAAGATCCTTTCGCTCATCTTCTCTTAATATTACCACCAGTTCGAGAATCATGAGGAACAAGTTTGAATCAAGCAAAATATAAGAGCATCAATTTTTTTATGTTCAAGATCTGGGTCATATAATGCTATGTTTAATTTCACGAAGTTTCGGAACCAGTGAACGTAGCGCGTCAGACCAGTTACCTTATCTACAAATTAAAAAGATAGGGGGAAGCGATGTAACGCTTGTGAGAGAGCGACTGTAAACGAGACGCCAAATCAGTGTCAATCGCATAGAATATCCGTCTCTGGATTTTGTCGAGGACCTAAAAAGGAACAGCGGGGCCCCAGACTGTATATGGCAGCAGTAATCAATGCAAGGGCGAATGGTTGATTTATAGATTTGATGGATGGCTTCGGACGAGAAAAACTTTCTGGCGCGACATAGAGAATCACATTTTTTTTACTGTAGACAAACCTATCCATTCTATGTATTTGTTCTATCTCAGGTCAGCAGACAGTTTGAGACCAAGCAGTCGCAGAGAAGCGCTGTCGTGGTGTTGAGCATCAGGTATTCTAATGGGAGGCAGGTCGGTTTCTCTGCGGTGGGTAAATGAGATCAGTTTTGTTTTTGCGTCAATAAAGCTTACCAGCCATTTCTTGCCCCCGTCAACAACAGACTGGAGGTTCTTTTCCAGACCAACGACAAGATTAGTTTTGGCATCGATACCAAATCATCACAATAAGTTTATTCTAAAATCGAAATATTTTTTCCGAACAGGCTAATATAGACATACTTTTTGTGAAAATTTAAATGTTGTCACGCTTATACTTGATTCTAGCAGGTTAAACATTTTTATATTTGAATTACATTTTAAGTTCATAATTAGCATTTAATATGTTAATATGACACCTAGGAATATTGCAATGAATTTTTCTGAAGCTGCGACCCTGGTCAGTAGAGTAACTACGAAAATTGTAATATAATCGATTGAACAACAATTTATTGAAAATTGTCGCTCGTTTTCTATTGATCATACATTCAACTAATAATTTTGTCGCATTTAAATACTATAATAATACTTAATTCTACGTATTTTGATAGGTTTTGTGATGTTGTTGCTGAAAATGTCTGGCATCCATGACTGGCTTCTACTGCTTGTGTTTCATGATGCAATGTCCAGCTGCCAGACATAGTGTCTTCCAGTAGCCATTGTCTTGACCCAGGACAGCACTATCTCCTCAAATCTCTTTTATATATCTGTCTGTTCTGAGTTTGAGGCCCTCACCAAAAAATTCTGGAGCTATTTTCTGATTAGAAAGAAGTTTTTCGTACTGGTTTAACTTCATAATCACCGTTAGATTCATCAAACTCTTTTTGAATGCTTTGCACTATCCTCAGATTGACACGCCAACGCTCTGAAATGTTCGTCTTGGAACTTCCAGCGTGAATGCCATTCAGTGTAGCATCCGATTACCCAAATTCTGGCAGAGTGAATTGCGTGGTGGTGCTATTTTTGTCAGGGACGGTACCCAACAGACTCTACTATATTGTGCAGTCGAAAAACCAAAATCAAACGAACGAAATTCAAAAGTAGAAAGTAGCGTTGAATTTACCCATCGTACATATATATAGATAGATATATACGTGTGTGTGTTTGTGTGTATGTCTATCTATCTATATATATATATATATATTATATATGAATGTATGCATGTAAAGATAGATATATAGATAGATAGATGTGTGTGTTTGTGTGTGTGTGTATATATGTGTGTTTGAAAACTGCGATAGAAAAGAAAAATATCTGAAGTAATTTTGATATCCAACCCGAGAGAGAATCATACAACACAAGTGACGGCTGTATCATTAATAATGCCATAATTCATGAGAAAAATGGTGTTTATAGATGCTACAAATTCATAGATATTTCATTTATTTAGTATTCTACTTCGTGAAATGCGCACACGCTGCGTTTAAAAATGAACTAACCGGTAGGAATGTCTCGAATTCTGAATAGCGACCCAGGCGAGCAATGCTTGAAATAGGAAACAGTCGAAGAATATTGCAGATGAACCCACAATGGCTGAACCCGACATGCTCTGAGAGTAAAAGAGGAAGCGGAAATGGCCGCCATATAGAAAAGAAATGGAACTGTTAAGAAATATGGCAGAAGAGTTGGAAATAATACAAATTATTTTTGGTTCTGTTATTTTTTTTTATTTTTTTTTTTAAGTTTTGGTTTTGGTCACAATGCCAGGCTTTAAACAAATGCTTGTAGAAAAGAATTTTTACATCTGACAGGTAAGGTATATATGCTATCACAATATAAATATAACCGTGGAAAAAGTATTATAATTGATAAACACACACACACATATTCTCTCTCTCACACACACGCACACACACACACACACACACACATATATATATATATTTATATATATGTATATATATATATATTACTGCATATATTTTGGCAGCAGGTTTGCATTACGACATGCCAGATTGAAAAATGTATACAAGTTTTGTCTACTTATTTTCAATAGAATCCTCTCATATTCAGGGAGAAGTTACTTAGTATCCTTATTAAAAGAGAAAATTGCCATATTGATATATATTAATTTATTCCGAGTATTGTCGACATTAGGTCAATGGCATCATCAGGTTTTTTTATATGTGAAAATTGCTGTGTTCATCCAAGTGTTAAGCATTTAATTGTGAAGTGAGAAGCGCTAAGTTTATGTAATGTACGATTTAAATTCCACGATGTAAACGTCAGGGAGGTAACGAAGTTTTGAAATTTCCATAGAAAAACAATTTATGACAATATATCTAAAGTTCTCGGAATAAATTGATATGAACCAGCATGGTAATTGTCTGTCTTCCTTTAATAAGTATACTAAGAACCTTGTCCGTTAATATGATAGCATCCTATTGAAAATAAGTAAACAAAACTTCTCTAAATTATTCAACGCGTCATATATATATATATATATATATATATATATATATATATATATGTATATATATATGTATATATATATATGTATGTATGTATGTATAAATTATGCCAAAATTTGCTTGAAAATGATACAGAACGAGGTACTTTAATTTAATTTAATTTCTATAATTGGATTGGAAGTATTTAGCTTGTGTTTTTCAAACATGGTAATTCCTGTGTAGCGAAGTAATCATATTCTTAAACAAATAATTATAATCTAGGTTCTACTTGTGTATCAAGCACTGTTTTTTAAAAATAAAAACAGAAATACTAAAAACTTCGGATCATCAACTTAACGGTTCTTTCCTATTTTATCAATATATTTTCACACTCACAATCATACACACACACACACACATAGATATATATGTTTCATATTTTATCTTCCTTTTAAGATTAATACTGAAGGCTGGTGCATTTCTTCTAACTGAAATATTAAAATGGTTATATTCTGTATCAATTTTTCAACGGCTTTCACAGTTAAAATTCTAATTCCGACACGAACTCATTCTATACAGCAGGTTTGAATAAGACTGATGAAGTTTTCGATGTTTAAAAAAAGTCTATCCCCCACATGAGGTAATTTATTTTTTTTTTTTTGTGTAATACTATTTATTATAATAAATATCTTGAGCTCTAGTTGTGGATCAGTTTTAATATTTTATATTACTAATTTCCTGTTGGATTATAAACGAAAGCATTTATTAACTTTACTATATATATATATATATATATATTTATTAAATTATGTTCTTCACAAAAACCTATTTCAGCCTCCGCAAAACTTACAGCCATGGTATTAATTCTAATTGTTGCTATTATATATATGTGTTATTAATATATGATCGTTTTTGGATAATCAAATAACCGGTTCTCTAAGCTTTTATAAGTCTGAGAAACGGTTCGAGCAAGCCAGTAGGACGCTACCACAGCCTATATACATAGCCCGCGAAAGGAGTAATGGCACAGTTTCTTACGATTAATTCAGGCGTTTTCTTGACTGTTGATTCCCACACACGTTCAATCTCTAATGTTGAGCACGCTTCATAAATCCAGAAATTGTATGCAACATGTGTGTACATATATTATATGGAAAGATTCCTTTATCTTGATTTAATTAGGTATATATGGCTACTCATTAAAAGAATGTTATATATATATATATATATATATATATATATATATATATATATATATATATATATATATATATATATATATATTATTTACCTTTTGTAAGAAAGATAGCTATCGTCAAATTCAATTAATTCGATCCTTCATTAGGCCTAACTATATCGCGATTCATCTGTGAGCGATTTCCTCTTAATTAGCCACTGTTTGGCTAGTCGAGGAGCAGAAATTTATATCTAATCAATGTGACCCCTGGACAGGGGATATTCCTTTAAACCACAACGGAGTCTCTGAGATTGTAGTAGACATTTTGACTACGGATTCCACGAATTAATCATGAAAGGGCATATTGGAATGCTCAAGATGTGCACCTTCTTATCTCCTCATCGTCATGAATTGGTAATATATAGTTTCCCAGTGTTTACATACATGCGTGCATACCGTACAGGTGGATGGTGAAAAGTTCAATGCCCGAGCCACTTGCGAAAATTTGAGCGTATGGCTAGATATTAGAATTTGTTTCGGAAACTATGATGTTCAGTCAAATAACATTTCAGCAGAGGATTGTGTGGTGATTTTCTAGGCATAGCTTAAATCTGGCACAAGGACGAATGTGTACGGTCCCAATGTAATCGAACATGCTACTCAGTCTTAAGAAATCTAGAGAGATCAGATTGCTACCTATTATACCACGTCGAGGTACACCAAACTATTATTTTCTAAGCGTACCTTAGATGTGACACGAGGTCGAATGTATGAAGTACCCACAGAAAATCGAACACTACACAGTCGTAATTAATCTGGCGAGACAAGCTTGTTTACCATTGCACTACGTCGATTTGCCCCTATATATACATATATATATATATATATATATATATATATATATATATATATATATATATATATAAAATAAAAAGAAAGAACAGTAAGATATAAAATCCGGTATTCTTATAGATATTTTTATTTTTACACAACCCTCAATTATAAATATTTGCTGTGCCTTTAAAACCTTAAATTTAAAAAAAATAAGTTACTCCAAAATTCTCTTGACGAGGAAATAGAACTAATGTCTTTAATTTAATAACAAAATCAAATTCAAAGGCTTTAGCTTCCATTTTTGAAACATGGTTATCACTGTGTAGCGAAAAAGCCTATTTTAAATCCGGATCGTTAGGGTATAGCCTGATGATCCGTTTAGGCGAAACCTAGGTAGGTTTACCTGGCTCTTTAGGTTTATATTAGGTTTGCTCTACTTAGTGTATTGAGCACTTTACGTAGTTATTTTTAATTGTTTTGGAGGGTTTTCTTCAAAGAGCGATAGAGAATACCGAACGGGAGCAGGTATTGGTGAAACTGGAAACATTTAATCCTGAATCTTCGCGTTAGCGATCAGCAAAGAAGAATTTAAATTCTGGAATAAGAGATAAAGATAACGACGAGACATATGTTTTTCAACATACATTAATCACACGTTACACTCAGTTAAACTTCCGCAGTATAATTAACTTATGCTAATAAAAGAAAGAATTTAAAAAAAAAAGAGAAAAAGTATCTTATGTATTTTTGTATAAGTCGAGTCCATTTATATTTAGACCCCTGTAATTTTTGCATGAAAAATGATCTTTACCGAATTTTTTTACAAGAAAAATATTTACCAGTGGTTTGTGCTACTGGTCACCGAAAATCGGTTAATATTAACCTCTTCCAAAAAAATCACCAATTCTCAGCGTAAACGAAAAAGTAAAAACAAAAGTACCATATGCACACATATATAAGTCGACTTCATTTATATTGCGAGCTCTGAAAGTTTTCCATGAAAAATATCTTTACAATTTTTTTTATTCAAGAAAAAGATTTAACTGTGTTTAGCATCGCTTATCACCGAAAACACACGGGCGCGGACGATGATTTTTCTTTATATGTGTTTTGGTTATAAGACGCGGAGAAGGGGCGTAATCAACATTTGATAATTTTGCGTAAATACGCGCTTAAAGGTTTTAGGCAGTTTTGATCAACATTTCTTTTCATGGTTAGCCGTAAAGAATTGTAATTGTAGGACTACCTTACATTTAAGTAAAATAATAACAATAATATATTTATTATGTATTATTACAGGAAATATAAAGTTTTACGGAAATATTGTTGACAATTATGTATTTAGATACTAAATAAATAAAAATAACAAATTTTGATGCTATATTCGATTTGTTGTTAGGTATGTTTCATTTTCTCCTTTGTTATTGGCAGCATTTTAGAATACTTTGGCTGCAATGCTAAGTTTCCTAAGTTGAACAAACTGGAGGTATTTCGTTTACGCTTTGTTACCTCTCTTTTCCATTGTTGTTTTTAGATCGCTTTCTCCCTGACATTTTGATGAGCAATAGCGAAATACTGAAATTTAGAATGATCTTATTCTATTTAAAAAAAACTGTAAAAAGAAATATTTTAAATCAATATACGTAGAAAAATGTAATGCTTTTGACAAAAAAAAAACCTTAATGATTTCACTGTAATTATGTAATAATAATGTAATGATATTCCGCAGATAAATATTGCCCCATCTCATTGCATGGTTACGAAGTATTGTGGTGGCACGGAGCAAGCGAAGGACCGGATATTAACCCTCAGAGGTTTAGACAGCAAATGACCAATACTGGTCTCTGCGCACCCGGCTCCACGCAGAATTTCCGGTGGAAAACTAAAAAGAAATAAAAAGAATGATAAACAATTTTCCACCAATTAAACAGCTCCGCGCCATACCCAACAGTTTGTTTCAGCAGACTGACTCTGATCCGAATGGCACACATAAATAGAGCGATAAATTCACTTCTAAGACAGAAAGCTTTGAAGTACCGTCAGTGAATGTCGCTACGCTTTTCTCACCCGTCAAACCCGATGCCTTCAGCCTTCCTTCACCAACGGAGATATCAAAGGACTCCTACCAACCCATTGACCTCACCTTTCATCTCCTGTGACCAGCACGTCATGAACTTAAGTATTAACAAAAGACACTTATATTCTTTTAATAATCGGATTTCTCTTCTATGAATGAACATTTTGTAACGGACTTTGTGCGTGTAAATCAAGAAACATTGTACTATTCATTGATGTTGCATTTAAATACAAAGTGTTTTTGATATACCCTTCTCTTTCGTATGTTATTTTGTTTATGTTATGGTGACCTCAATTTGATCGCTTGTTGAACCTTTAGGCCAAACTAGCGGCTGTCCCGAAGGACTGCTACTATTTATCTACCTTCTGATACAAGCAACAATTAACAACGAGAACACTACACACCCCATCACCATAGTATAAACCTAAACTCAGCTCGGAATATTGTGTCATCGGCTCTATTTTTTGTAAAATATTTGGATATGTTATTGTTGAGTCGCGACTCATTGTTGAATCTCGACTAATGCATGGAATAATAATGCAACACAAAATGTACTTAGAACAATAATGTATTATAACAAGAAAGTGTACACAATATTTACATATAGTATTTCTGTATATTTCTGGGAAGACCGTTCCTGGAGAATGTGTTGACTAAGTCGCAGTCGGGCAGCGTCTCTAGCTGGATCTCTGTATTCGCTCCCTCCTATCTTCCGGTACCAACCATTATTTATATAGTCGGTAGTCACCTATGCAGATTAGGTGGATCCTACCACAACAGATATAATGAATACTTTGCAGTGAAAAAAGTAATTTTCGACTTTTTAGTTGAATACGCCCCTCCTCTGCCGAACGTGTAATATAATCTAGTCGATTTCATTTAGATATTTTCCTTTTTTTTTTTGAGTTTCCATCACTTTTGTTATTAAACATCAGGCATCGTGTTTAATTGAAAACCTGCCAAGAATGGTGAATAGGTGTAAGAACCCAGACGCATTTTTTTGGCGGGGATGATCTAGGGAATTGAAACACTTTCTAAACATTTTCGTTAGGGTGAATTATTTTCTCTTTTAGTTAGAGTAGCATTTTTATATCAACATTTTTGTTAGTCTCGTTACTATGAGCAAATTATTATATTTAATGTGTTGTTCTGTTAAAAATTTATTTAATGAAAATATAATTTTTCTTTAAATTCTTTGAGGTTACTCCAACGTATTACTTGTGGCAATCATTAATATAGTAAATATTAATATAAAAATTCCTGCTTCAGGTTTTAGCTAATTTTTTTTTTGTATTAATTAATACTTTTCTTGTTTCAGACGGAAACAGTTTATTATCATTCCTAATAAAATAAATAATTAAAAACTTACATGTATTTATTATTATGCTTATTATTATTTAATATTTAATGAGATATCTGAGCTTGTTATTTTTTAAACATCTTCTTTGCAGGGTCAAATTTTGGGCAGGCATATTGTGAAATTTTCTACCAAGGATTCTAGACGTGGTTTTTTTTTTATTATTATTATTATTATTATTATTATTATTATTATTATTATTATTATTATTATTTATTATTATTATTATTTATTATTTATTATTTATTTATTATTTATTATTTATTTATTATTTATTATTTATTTATTATTATTTATTATTTATTTATTATTATTTATTATTATTTATTATTTATTATTATTTATTATTTATTATTATTCCTTTGATATCTGGCGTTTACACATTTCTTTCCGGGTCCAGCCCAGGGACCTAAGGTTAGAAATGGCATCATGACACTTTCCACTGCAAAAAAAAACAAAATAAAAAAATAAAATAATAATTACATAGATAAAGCCCTTCGTAAAGTGTGGGCTGTATTTGTCAGAACAATTTTTTGTATCTCTTTGAGGCATGGACTTCCAGGGATTCCTTCAATCAGCCTACTGCAATCTTTTCCAACCAGTCCAAGGGCTCCAACTACAACAGGAATTGTTGATGTTCCCATGTGCCACATTTTTGAGATTTCTATTTCAAGGTCCTTGTATTTGACAGTTTTTCGAATATCTTCAAAGACACATTGCAGTCTGCAGGGACTGCCATATCAATAAGGAGGCACTTATTTTGTTTGTGGTCTTTAATAACAATTTCTGGGCGGTTGGCTTTGATTGTTCTGTCAGTGTGTATTGTGTAGTCCCATAGAATTGTAACAGGTCTCATCTCCGTAACCGGGTCAGGGTGGTGTTCGTACCAATTTCTTCCAGTTTCCTTCCCATAGGAGTTGCAAATTTTCCAGTGCAGATATTGGCCCACTCTGTCATGCCGGGTTTTATATTCAGTGGGTGCCAATATCGTGCAACCTGATATAAGATGATCAATGGTTTCTGGATATTTGTCACAGAATCTGCATCTTGGGCTAACACAGTATTTTATGTGCTTGATAATTCCTAGTTAACAAGCATTGCTCTTGTGCAGCAATGATAAAACCCTCAGTTTCACCTTTCAACCCTGCACTACGTAGCCACTGATGGGTTATTATTCTTCTTCTTCTTATCATCATCATCATCATCATCATCATCATCATCATCATCATCATCATCATCATCATCATCATTATTTTTTACATACGCTCTAACTCTCCTCTGATATTGAGCACTTTATCCCATAAATATAGCACACCTTAAAACTATATTTCTCCATATATATATATATATATATATATATATATATATATATATATATATATATATATATATATATATATATATTATAAAAATGATATAAAGGTTGTCGTCGACTTGTGACTACTATTCGTTTCGACAGACAGGTCGTAAATCGATCTCGTCGTAAGTCAGTTTTTAATTAATTTTGTAATCTTTTTATCATTCTTTAGGCATTCTTGTACATCTTCATAAATTTTTAAGGTTTCCTGAGGTTTGATAGAATTTTTATCATCACACTTCACACGATCTTGTTACTTATTTTTACGTTCGTCAGTAAATTGCTACAGTAAATTCTGTTTAATATTTACCAAACATACAAAGAAATATAATTTTTGTGTTGAGATCAATGGCCTTTCTTTCATTATTGGCAGCAGACAATGCCGATTCCTTTCCTTCATGACACTATACAATAACTTTTGGTAGACATCTGTGACTGGGGGAAGAAAAATTTCAAAGACACAAACGGACCCGTGTCAAACTGTGTTGTACCGAGACTATCCGAACACCGAGCATGAGGTGTGTGAGGGAATGCTGTCGCTATCGAGTGATGGTGCGTAAATTTTGAGACACGAAGCTAGGAAATAATGCCGCTGCCGGACGTGTAGCAGTCGTGACCAGACGGCCAGACATACCAATTCGCAGGATAGACAAAAAATTATATACAGGTCGTCATTTTTGTCTTCATTCGTAACTGTTTAATAATTTTTGCGTCGAGGTCAATAGCCATTCTTTGTACTTGGCTGGTTAAAGATTAGACAAAAACAATTTATTCTTGGTAGACATTCTAACACTTTCGCCCCAGCCCCTAAACCTCCTGCGTCTCTTGTCTGGGTTGAGGTGTCTACTCGGTGCTAACCGAGCTTAAGGGAGTGGACATAGGTCTCTTGAGCATCCGTAGATTATTCGACCGGTTCGCTGGTTTAATCCTGCTTCCTGGCCATGTTATGATTTTTTTGATCCAGAAAGCAGAAATGATGTCCGTCCATTCACGGTCGACACGGCTGGGGAGTTTGCGCTAAGAAATTTAGAATGCAGCAAAAAAAAAAAAAAATATCGCCGGACAAACAATTATTCAATGGTTGAATTGTTAATTTCTTTTATATAGAAGAAAAGAATAGTAGAGAAAAGAAACGGGTTACACAAAAGAAAAGTATTTCACGGGAAAACTCATACACTGGATTCTAGACGCGGAAAGAGAGAGTGTATGTGATTAATTTGTTGTTAAATTGTCTCAGATCGATATATGACTCTTGCGATGGAGGGTAAAAGATTTCTGTGCGGGGCTTAAAGTTATAGAATATTGTTCCTGCTCCCAACGCTTGCCCGGGCCAATTCTCTCTTCTCTCTTCAAGAATTTTCTCCAGTCTGCCTTTTTCTGCATGACAACGCGTTTATATAGATAAACCCGGCTGAGCCCTCGGCCCTATTACTTCGCACGCACTTATCACGGGGTTGTGTCTGCTTCAATCAAAATCATGTGAATTCCAAAGTTCCTTCTAGCTTACTCAGCTCTATTTCAATTTTTAATAGATAAAAATTATTTCGACCATTTCATTGTCTTCTAATGACCCAGATTCAATGGGTACGACTTCTGCCCTAAATCAGATTCCCCCATCAGTAAACAAAATGTTCTGATTTAATTTCGCTATTCAAATCTACTCAAATCTCACTAAAAAAAAATGTATACGTGTGTTTGTATGTGTGTGTTTCCCAGACTCTCTCTCTCTCTCTCTCACACACACACACACACACACGCGCGCGCGCGCGCAGACATCATGGAGTAGGGGGGGGTTAAGAAAAATTCAAAGACGCAAATGGAATCGGCGGTGAAAGTTTGTTGTAACGCGGTTGCACAAACGCCGAGCATGAGGCGCGCGAGAGAATGCTGTCGCTACCGAGTGCTGGTGCGTAAATTGTGAGACAAGACGCTGGGTAACAATGTCGCTGTCGGACGCGTAGCAAATGTGACCAGACGGCCAGACATACCAAGTCGCAGTCGTGGTCGTAAAACCGAATCATCGTAAGTCGCATATGTCGTAAGTCGACGACGATTTGTAGTTGTATAATCAATTAAAAGGGCTTTTAATTTTGATATGTACACGTATTATTCTTTGGAATTCTTTCTATAACAAATTTTATAAAAGATCTTAAAACATTTCATGGCACAGCACCGACTCACTCCCGTCATACCAGTGTGCTTTGGTAACGGTATTAATTTATATCCTTCCTGCCATTTTCTGATTAACAGAACTTTTATCTGAAATATTCATTGTAATTCTCGAAAAAAAATGTTAATACAATATTTACTCACCTAAAATAATATATTTATTCTTACAATCTAAAATATATTTTACTTTTAAATAATCCACAAACATCGGATAAGCATTTAATAATACAATTATATTATTTAGACATTTAGATCATTTTTTATATAATATCTCTTAAAATATTACAATAATAATCTCTCACAGATGAGATGAATATACATTAAAATATAAATATATAATATCATTTTGCGAAATGTCTAGGATTTAGATGTTCAATATCATAAAGAATTGATCGTAAATAATTCTTGTTAGATAATAAACAGCAAAGTTATCTTCAGAGTAAATCTCTAAAGAATAATTGTTTCGAAACTTTCGAGTAATTTGAGTCGATCTGAATATAAATTGAAAATAATTCTGAGGTGGCATTAATACGCATGTATGAAAAATTATTTCTATCGCTTTTGCTAACCATCCAGCAATAAGTCGTTATCAAAAAATGTTTTTGCTACAAAGCAACTATTATATTTATGGTTATTATATTGTAACGACATTTGGGTGGCGTCCTGGGTACGACGTTAAACTGCATCCAGCAGCAAGGCCTCTGATCAGGAGGTTTTGAGGAAGCGTGGAACGACCTCTTAATTGTTGGTGTTCCCAGGTCCACCCTGACCCAGGTTGGGGTCCCAGCTATGGGAAAATAGTGAACTTCCAAGTCTTTTACAGAAAGAAACAATGATGTTTCCAGCTATACGTTTTTGAAACAATGATGTTGCCAGCTATACGTTTTTGAAACAATATGATGTTGCCAGCTATACGTTTTTGAAACAATATGATGTTGCCAGCTATACGTTTTTGAAACAATATGATGTTCCCAGCTATACGTTTTTGATATATTTAGTAAATACTGGATCTGGCATTAAATAACCCATAGTGGTTGATATGCCATAAAACCCCAAACAACCAAACCAACCAACCAAACATTTGTGTGGTCTGTCGACAGAATATTCTGAACAAAGTTTAATGAAATCTGCTTTTTATTTGCCAATATCTAGAATACTAAGATGTCTAATTTTCTTTCAGATCCTCTGAAGCACAGTTGAAGAGAATGCTTAAAATTTACTCCTGAAGTTAGCTTATTGTAAATAATATATTTGTCATTGTAATAGGATCAAAAAATTATGATTTTACCTATTTACATGTGTTGATTATAGGAGAAATACAGAGTCGGATAGGATGAAGTTGACTGATGACCACGTGTCGTAAAACAACATTATACAACAATATGACCTGGCCTTTAGGATGTTTAAGTCGTACGGACAGAATACAGTTTGTCTAGACTTAGACCTGGTGTTTTCAGCCAACGCCTGGGCTAAAATATTGTAAGGCAGCAAGTTAAAGCCGGACAGAAAATGAAATAACTGACCACTATTTAGCCTCGGCAGTTTAGGGAATCTATAAAGTAATTTTGGTTATGGCAACGCCAAGCAATTGGAAAATTATATATATATATATATATATATATATATATATATATATATATATATATAGCTTTCATTTACTCTAGCGTTCGTCCCACACTCTCATATATACACTCTCACTAAATTTTATATTTTATTCCCTGAGTTGTTTTTTTTTTGTCTGATGAATTGGATCGTATTTACGATTCCAATAGAATAAATTATGACCATGGAATATTAGTGTTTAAGTTTTTTATTATATCCTTACATTGAGTTCTACCTGGATTCTATCCTCTTGGGCTTATTTTTTATACATATATATTTGTATGTGTATGTATGTATATATATTTAGATATTTTAGATATATGATTGCATATGTATGTGTATATTTACCACTAATATTATCTATCTATCTATCTATCTATATATATATATATATATATATATATATATATATATATATATATATATATACATATATATATATAAACATATCTGGCTCTCTAGGTCTAACTATATATATATATATTTATATATATATATTTAGTTTACGAAAAACTAGGTAATCCGTATGGGTAGACCCAAGGAGGATAAAATCCAGAGAGCTCAATGTAAATCAGTGCTAATAATTTAAATAAAAACAGATTGCTTTAAGGTTCCATATAATAAATTATTTCACCACAGCCCTTTTAAAGGACAGTGGATCATCAGATTTATTTCCAAACGTTGAAATGAAAAAATGAAAATAAATTTACACATTTATAAGAAAACTCACGAAGTGGAGGCAGTGTAGGGGGGTATAGAGACAGCATTGAGTTAGATGTAACATTTCTATTGTTTCAAATGTAAATTTTCGCTGAAATCTAGACATTGACACATTTAAATATATATATATATATATATATATATATATATGTGTGTGTGTGTGTGTGTGTGTGTGTGTGTGTGTGTGTGTGTGTGTGTGTTCACTGCTTTTTGGACTGCTATGGCTGAAACTCCTCTGTCACTTGACAAACGCCTTATGGATTGAATTGGATATTTTCTAATTGATCTCTTTAGCACTAAGTTGAAATAATGATGTTTCTTCCTGTTGTGAACTTCTGATCCAGTTTTGATCTCTACTGTTTCTCCTTTTTAAACATATTTACCGTTCTCATGATGGTTCACGAATGGACTTTGAAAACGAAAACCAGAGTATGAATGTTGGTACCGTTACTGCAGAACTGAATTATCTTTTTCCTCTTACCATTGCTCACTTGGGAAGACAGTGGCTCTGACGCAAAACAAGTTTAACCGGCTCTATTTTTAGCTGAATTACTTAAAGGGTTTTTCAGTGATTCATACGAAAAATTATGTCGAGATGGCTAAACGTTTTATCTGAAAACTGGAAATAAGAATCTCAGATTAGTGATTTTTTAAAAATATTAAACATTTTGTATGATAGATTGTTATCCTGCTACACGATTTGGCCAATGTTACTGTTGCTGTATACTCTCTCTCTCTCTCTCTCTCTATCTCTCTCTCTCTCTCACACACACACACACACATATATATATATATATGTGTGTGTGTGTGTGTGTGTGTGTGTGTGCGCGCTAAATTATGTCTTATTTATTTAGACCGGCAAGATCTGTCTATTAAACCTTTTTTTTTCCTATATCTTAACAATTACCGATGGAGATATTCTACCTTGGTATTGATGTTATGAATGAAGACTCCAAAGATTTTTTTTTGTGTATACTCATGTACTTTCAAGAACTTCACGCTGTCAGTATGATAAGAAAGTGGGTTCTTTATTGATTTTCCCACTTCATGCTTGATCAACACTTTGTGTGTTATTTGAAGCCGAAAAGGCTTTGCATTCTAAGAAGAATTGTTATTTGTTATCCCATTAAAATCAATTCGGCAAATAAGAAACATTTTTAGATATATGCTGGAATATTTAATCTATGGATTCTGGCGTTTACAGATTGCTGGAATTGGAATCGGTTCAAAGTCACGTCGGATGTAATGATTAAACAGAAAAGCATGTCTCTATAATTTTTATCTATCTATCTATCTATCTATCTAGTCTTGGATATACTATTGACCGTTACTGTCGAAAATATTTTTTACAGATCTAGCCATTACATTAACGCCTCAACCATCCTTCACGAAACTTCTATCGACAACCACTGTTGTTGCACTCAGTCACCTGTTTGCCTTTATGTATTTTTTAAATTTTCTATTTCTTTTCAAACAAATGAGAAAAGGGAAGTGACGTTACACATGCGGCTTGCTTACAAAGAGAATTGTTCATAACCATTTTGCTTCTCACCTGTCAAAGTGGAATTTTAAATGCACTAAAACGGAGTTGCATCTTTGTAATGTGTTGTGGTAGGATCCACCTAATTTCCATAGTGAAGTACCGACCATATAAATATGGTTGGTACCGGGAAGAGAGGGGAACAAATCAAGAGATTCAACCAGAGACTCTGCCCGACTGCGACTCAGTCAACACATTCCCCAGGAACGGTCTTCCCAGGAATATACAAAAGACTATATGTAAATATTGTGTACACTTTCTTGTTTCAATACATTTTGTTCTAAGTACATTTTGTGTTGCATTATTATTCCATGCATTAGTCAAGTTTCAACATAATGAGTAACTTGTTTTTGTCTTTATGAAAAATTATAATGAATTTCTGCCCATATATATTTGTGTGTGCGTTTGTGTGAATGTGTGTTTAGCGAGTTTAAAAAAGGGTATATATATATATATCAACATTTCTCAGGAAATGATTCAAG
Source organism: Acanthosepion esculentum (assembly GCA_964036315.1). Lineage (NCBI taxonomy): Eukaryota > Metazoa > Mollusca > Cephalopoda > Sepiida > Sepiidae > Acanthosepion > Acanthosepion esculentum. Next base: position 17,426,910 of record OZ038502.1, read on the forward strand.
CAGCTATACCTGAATTAAATAATGCATCCGAGGAAAATATTTATTATAACTACCTGCTCTTAGGATTTTGTCACCGTAAATTTTCATATTGAACTCACTCATAATTCAAACACTGCTGACAAGGAGATTCAATGGAATCAAAAACAGCAGACAACATGCCGATAGGTGTATTTGCCTGCATTCTTAGGAACTTTCATCTCAGCGATGGTTTCTCGCTTTGTAGCAGAGAATTTATCTTTTAAACATTTCCAATGACGAATATCTAAATGGAGAGGTCTGTTTTTGGACAGCCTGCCTATCTATCTATCTATCTATCTATCTATCTATCTATCTATCTATCTATCTATCTATCTATGTTTATTCATTTCCTTTCATATCTATCTATCTATCTATCTATCTATGTTTATTCATTTCCTTTCATATCTATCTATCTATCTATCTATCTATCTATCTATGTTTATTCATTTCCTTTCATATCTATCTATCTATCTATCTATCTATCTATCTATCTATGTTTATTCATTTCCTTTCATATCTATCTATCTATCTATCTATCTATCTATGTTTATTCATTTCCTTTCATATCTATCTATCTATCTATCTATCTATCTATCTATGTTTATTCATTTCCTTTCATATCTATCTATCTATCTATCTATCTATGTTTATTCATTTCCTTTCATATCTATCTATCTATCTATCTATGTTTATTCATTTCCTTTCATATCTATCTATCTATCTATGTTGATTAATTTCTTTTCATATCTATCTATATATCTATCTATCTATTTATCTATGTTTATTCATTTCCTTTCATATCTATCTATCTATCTATGTTGATTAATTTCTTTTCATATCTATCTATATATCTATCTAGCTATCTATCTATTTATCTATGTTTATTCATTTCCTTTCATATCTATCTATCTATCTATCCCTGTTTCTGTTGGTTTATCTTGAATATATATATATATATATATCAATATATCTGTACGTATTATGTACCCCACACACATATATATATATATATATATATATATATATATATATATATATATATATATATTTATATATATCGAAGTGTAGAAGAAAGATCAGTATGATCACAGCGTTCAAAATATTAATTTAAAAACAGTGCTCAATACAAAAAGTAGAGCCGTAAATATCTGTTTATTTATTATGTAGTGTTACATTAGAACATGCACATATCCACTACAAAATTGTACATTTTTGTTTCAACGTTAAAAAAAGGAAAACGTTTTTTCAACGTTTCATCACGTGGGGAATCACGATGTTACAAAAACGTTTATTCAGAAATACAGTTATCGAAGCAAATATCACCTTCTTCCGTCCTTTGGAAATTTTCATATAAGGTTTTTTAGAATTTAAATGTGGAGATAGTAGGGAATCTAAGTCATTGGTAATTGTGGGCAAAAAACGGAAGGAAAATGAGAAGAGGAAAAGAAAAAAGGGGAAAGAGAAAAAGAGAAAGAAAGAGGCCATGGGAAGAGCAGGAGATTATAAACGCTAAGAAGCGATAAATCTAGCTATAGAATTCCGTTAGAATGTAAAATTTGAACTTTGGTTAGGTCAATGCTTCAAGTGAAAATAATTTGTGGTTAGAGACAGTTAAAGTATAGATTAGAATATTACATACCTTGTCATAACCTTCGTTTTATTTGGGAGATAAATCGTTGTCAAGGAGAAAAATAAATCTAGTAATATAGTTTTTTGGGGTTTCTTTTAGGGACAAATAGGTGGGGAAATCCATATCGAAATAAAAAGCAAAATAAGTTTTAAATTTACTTTTAATTTCCATTAATGTTATTTGGAAAAGTGAATTAATATTATTGCATATAGAAAGGTAATTATAAAAAAATGTGAACTTGGATCGAAACCCTACAGCCGTAAAGTCGGCCAGAACCGTTAATACTTGCGCCACCCAGAATCTTTTTAAAAAGCTGCTAATTCTATGTCTATTGTTTCTACGTATGCAAACGGACATTTTTATTTTTAAAATTTTTACTTTTCAAAATTTTCCTATTATTTTAATAATTTATTACTATTAATAATCATTTATAAAGTATTATTATTCAAATCGTTAAGTTGCCGCGTTTGGACCAGCCAATGGATAAAGCGTAAAGGTAGGTTCAATGAAACTAAGATTATTATACTATTGCATTTACAGAAGTTGGAATAAATTATCATAATTTAGGTCTATATTTAATATTCAAAGTAAGTTTTATCTAAAATGAATCTTGTATTACAAGTAGAACTAGACTGTAATAGGCGATGGCTTCGGTACCATGTTTACAAACATAAGGGGATTAATCAATACTTTATCAAGATGGAAATGTTAATTCTTTTGTATGTTTACAATTTATTGCCGTTTCATTTCTTCGATTTAATATTTTTTCTTTGTCTGGGTATTGAATTATTTGATTCGACTTGGATATTAACCTTATGACACAAAGTTGTAGTTGTATAAAAAGAAGTTTTCTAATGGAACAAATTTGGCCGCTACAGTTCCTGTTCAAGAACTCTAGCGTCTAAATCATATAATCAACTCTCAATAGATAGCATAATTTTTTTTAAATCTTTCGCTCTGCACATCGTTAGTCTTAATATTTGTCTATATATAAGAAAACTGTTCACTGAAAATGACAATTTGAAATTGTCGAAAGTACTTAGCATGAGTCTTTCATTTGGCAACTTCACAAATACAAGTATTTTATTAAATTGATAGTAAGTTAATGTCTAATTAAATTCTGTTAGAGAAGCGATTTCGCCATTAATCACATTAACAGTGTTAAAATAGTTGAGACAAAACAACACATGTGGCCTGACGATTGCGCCTAACATGAAAGAGTCTGTCGCATCTGAGTGTTAACTTCAATGTTCAATTTATATTTACATACGCTCTGTCTCTGATACTGAGCACTTTATCCCATAGATATAGCACACCTTACACACACACACACACACACACACACACACACACACACACACATATATATATATATATATATATATATATATATATATATATATATATATATATATATATATATATAGACAATATCAGTGGTGAATATACACATACATATGCAATTATATATACACATACATATATGTATAAAAATAATTCCAAGAGGATATGATCCAGGTAGAACTCAATGTCCAGGAGAGAGTAAGGATATAATGAAAAGATTTGAGAACTAATATTCCATGGTCATAATTTATTCCATTGGAATCGTAAAAACGATCCAATTCATCAGACCTACAGATTAAAAAAAGATTCATATTTGAATCTGAAGGTCTGATGAATTGGATCGTTTTTACGATTCCAATGGAATAAATTATAACCATGGAATATTTGTGTTCAAATCTTTTCATTATATATATATATATATATATATATATATATATATATATATATATATATATATATATACGTATGTGTGTGTGATTGGATTGAGACTTGTGTAAACAAAGTGAAAACTTGATTCTCATGGTTTTGATAATAGAATTATATCACAATTGTTGTATTCACTTCGTTATACACGGCTATCGAAATAATGTCAGAAAGTAGAGGGCGTGCAACATGAGAGAGACAGAGAGTGAAAATGCAACGGATAGATAGGTTCCCCGCCCAATTTGCAGGTCGTGAATAGATCATGCCTTCCTGTAGAAAAATGACACTCGACAATTTCTGATTCCTAAACCAAAAATAAATACCAGCGTGTACATTTCTGAAGCTACGAATTGTCACGAACACCGGAAGCCCACCTGTAAATATCTTAAAAATACAAGAATTGAACGGAGAGAGAAAAGCATAAAACGAGAGCAAAAAGTAATATAGACTCGTATAAATTATTTTACCTGCTTTTGCCGGCACATTCGAAGAAAAAAAATCAGTTGGTAAAGCGATAGGATGCAAGTAAAACCCTGAGATCGCGTTAGACTACTGTGTGTAGCGGATGTTTTAGTTGCTTCTTGTAGCAGATGTACAAATTAAAATTTTAATTATTTCTGGTAATTAGATTTGAAATATGGCTGAATTATTTTGCCATTATTTTTTTTAGATGTTCTAATTCATTTGCGTTTTGCGAATGTGTTCATACACGGACTATTCGGAAAGTATCCATCCGGAAATAAAATGACTCTTACGACCTAGCTATAACATCTCAGTGGGTTGGGGCAATGGCTGGTCACGTTCAATGACAGTAAAAAACAAACTAATGATCTTCAATTACAACAGTCTGTTGGTCATAATGACGGTAGTCTTTGAGTATAGAATCCAGAGGTTGGCAATGAATATGTCGAGGACAAGTTCAAGTTAGCATTGGATATCTCGATAAAGTAGCAGAGCGTAGTTCTTTCTTCTGTTCTTTTGCCTGACAGGTTGGCTCTCGTTATTGGGAGAGAGTAATCAAAATGGCCGCCTTTATACACGACGGATTGAATATTTCACGTCTCCTGATTGGTTAACCTTCTTTTGGGGAACTATGAAGTGAATCAAGTGGGTTTGCTCACTAGTATATAATGGTACACAAAAATTGTAACACGGTCTTCCTCTATCGAGATGAACGTCTATTCTCTCGTGCCCTGAGCGGCCGTTGAGATTTACTAACACCAGACCTCAAGTGGAATTCGCACATACGATATATCTTTAAAGATGCTGGAAAATGGTGGGTTCTGGGTATGACTCCAGTAAGTGATTGATATTTCCGAGTATTATCCAGATTGCGTCCATAATGGAGTACTGCTGTCATATATGGACAAGAAATACCCTATCTACATTTAGAAGTTTCGATAGAGTTCAAATTTCTAGGCGGCCTTGTGGGTGATGAATTATCTTCCATCATACAAACTTCTTCTCATATACCAAACGTTGCAAGCCTCTCGCTACTCTATCGATATTGCCAGGAAAAATGCTCAGACAAACTACATTCCTTATTACATTCATAGCTTAATCCCACTATACCTCGCTCATTTTAGTCTACCGCCTTTCTTTCCATTCCTAATTTATTGGGGAGGTGTAAGTTCCTCTCGAACAGCTTCCCACGAAACTGTACTTTATAGAAATGATTAATTGATTTTTTTCGGTTAATCAACCCTTTCTGTGTTATTTAAGCCGAAATTCATTGAATAATTATTTTTGTTGTTGGTTTTGTTTTCGAGCGAATATCGTTTTACAACTTTTCTGTGAAAACCAGTGATTTTTTTCCCAGCTTCCAAATTTTGTTATCTAGCTCAATGGAGGAAATGAATTGTCACTTTCACCAAAGTTAAATGAATGGAACGAACCCGCCTGGAATTCGACCTAGGAACTCCAATTTCTCGTAATCTGCTACCCGCACATAAGCACGAAAGCAGTAATTATTAAAAAGGATATAACACGTGACTAGAAGAGAGACCAGCCAATCAAAATGTTGACATTCCACAGCACATTAAACAAAAGGCTAAGACAAACGTAGAGTTATTGTAATGTTAAATTTATTCAGACAACACGAGATTAATACAAGCTATCTTTGAGACTTCTAATCACAAGTGATGCCCAAAAATTGCAAAGTTTAGCTCACACACACTTATCAGTACTGCGAAATACTGCCTGGATAACGTCGGTATATGTGTCCTGTGGGTATTGTGCACATGTATTCTTAATTTTTTTGACTAAGGGCCGTCAATGTAAAGCCGTCTATCGAGAAATTATCGAACTACAATAAACAATAAACAGTGACTCAATTTAGTAAAACTACGAAAGACATTGTTCTCTTTCCTGAAGTGTGTATATATTTTGTAGGTGGAATCTCTCTCGATATATACACACATATATATATATATATATATATATATATATATATATATATATATATATATATACATACACACACAAATATATATATATATATATATATATATTATGAAATGGACGCAGTCTGACAATTAACTTTAGACATAAAAAAGAATGTATAAGCATAAAAATGTTTATATATATATATATGTATGTGTGTGTGCATATATATATATATATATATATATATATAAAATAGTGTAACCCGGATATAAGAGAATTGTCGGGACCAGAGAAGTATCTTATATCCGGGTTTCTCTTATATCCGGGTTTGGTCTATTTTGTTTTATTAACACAGGCTCTAATTTGGGACCAGATAAAATCTCTTATATCCGGGTTTCTCTTATATCCGGGTTACACTGTATATATATATATATATATATATATATATATATATATATATATATACAAACACACACATATGTATATGTGTGTGTATATATATATATATATATTTATATGTGCGTGTGTGTGTCTGTGCGTATGATAGGGGTTATTCCAATGAGGTCTTTTAAATATAATAATACTAAAATGTAAAATTCATTATGAAGCTCAATGTATAAATTTCTACACAGAACAATACAAATAATAAAGAAAAAACTTAAATAATCATCATATAATCGGTTATAATTTTATTTCAACAGGTATATGTATATCCGTCGAAATAAATTCATAAACGATAATATGATGAATCGTTACGTTATCATATATATATATATATATATATATATATATATATATATATATATATATATATATATATATATATATACACGGTAAACATTCACCTGAAAAACCGTATCGATTAAGGATGTGTATGTGTGTAAATTTTCTCAGATTGAATATATCTGTAGAAAAGCCAAAATGAATGAAAAAACAAGAGGAGACCTATATTTATTTTAGCTGACATGTTTCGTTTTTCGACAGACTTTATCAAGGCAAATGTGAATGGTTTTATATATTTCCGAATATTTCTAAATTTAAGAATGCTTATTAATATTTAGCAAGTTAACTCAAAATATTTACGTGGTAGATCCTAAATTACGTTATATTGCAATTTTTGGGAGGAAATTTCTAAATTTAAAGACGCTCAATAACACGTTAACTGAGATGTTTAAGAATTTCGATCTTAGAATATGTCATTTAGAATACTTGACAAAAAAGAAAAAAAGTAGAAAATAAACCTTGGACTGAAATATGAGAGGGACGTAATATTATACATCTGCAAAACTTGAAATGGCGGATTCAGCCGTTTTCCCTTAATTGTTTCATCTCATATTTAATTGTCACTATATGTGCCTGCACCAATTCGTTATATATATATATATATATATATATATATATATATATATATATATATATATATATATATATATATATATATATGTGTGTGTGTGTGTGTGTGTGTGTATAGGTAAATTTTGAATTTAATACTACAGAATTTTTAAATAATTAGTATAAGTATGATTATTTAATTGAGTATACAATAATAGAAATATTATGATTAGCGATAGGTGATGACATTCCTGAAACTTTGTTTACATGCGGCAACTAACCTTCCCTGACGTTCGCTCATAAGGGCCACAACTACAATCCATACACACAGTAATAATAGTGAAGACCTGTCACATAGATATGCATACACGTGAAGGGATTTTCTGTTTCTTCTATACTGACGCATTTCATTCAATTCTACGAGTAAAAAAAAGATACACTGAACATCGTGTGTGAAGTTTTTTTTTCTAATTACCTTCAATTTGAAAGGAAAATAATACTCAGATAAATGAAGGTTTTAAAATTTGTAGATCCGAGTTTGAAGATTGATTTAATTCTTCGTTTACACACACATATTCCACTATATATATATATATATATATATATATATATATATATATATATATATATATATATATATATATATATATATATATAATTGGGCGGTGTGAAAAAAGAAACAGATAATACAATTTGTAATTAAAAAATATAGAACAAACAGATATCCTTAAAAAAATATTGAAAAAAAAAGAAAAGACTAAAACAATACGGGCTGGTTGAATAAAATCAATCAGCACTACAATTTCTAGTCAAAAGAAAAAACACAGGCATAGTAACTAAAGTTAAAACGTAAAAGTGTTCAAACTAGTATTTCCCTGGTGATTCGTCTAGAGAAACATAAGTAGGTTGGTACTGGCTCACTAGCTCATATATATATATATATATTATTATATATATATATATATATATATATATATATATATATATATATATATATATATATATATATATATATATATCCTTGCACTAATTAGCCTATTAAACACTCTATGCTTTAACTTTATTACTCGTTTGTTTGTTTTTTCTTTGGATAAACCTTAAGGCACTGAACGATTTATTTCTCCCTGTTCATTTTTTTTTCTAGGGTACCAATTTGTTTTGATAGACTTACAATTTGTGCTATCCAGGTTTTTTCCAACCGAGTATTACTAGTAGTATTATATATATATATATATATATATATATATATATATATATATATATATATATATATATTTATATATATATATATATATATGTATATAATTGCTCTTTCGGTCCAGTAATTATGAGTTTAGCTTATGTAATATCTTTATATATTGTAGTTATTTTTTATGAATAAAACTTTTTTCTCTTATTTATTGGTGTGCCTCGTATATAATTTACAACATATGTTTATGCAACATATTTATTATAAAGATTTCATTTAATGAATATTTTAACGGAGATTGGCTGTTATCCCTTTGTTTTTCTTCAGCGTTATGAACGTATTTTAAGTAATTGTAACATTATTAGAATTTTTGTATTGGGGTGTGTAAACACCTTAGAGACGATTCATTTTTAGATTTTCAGTGTGACGAACGCAGGCTGACTGAGTTGGTTTTACTCTCAAATATTCTTATACACTGTAAATTTTCTTAAAATTATATGGAAGTTTATTACAGCAAATCTAATCAACCATGAATAATTTTTAACCCGTATGTCAGTCATCGTAATGTGAATGTTTCTTTCGGCTTAATGTTAGGTTGTTTTGATTGTAGGACAACAGCTCTGAGACTGCAATCCGTAGAAAAATGTAGTAATATTTTCTGAAGTATTTTATTTCATGACGAATTATTAAACCTCATTAATTTTTTAACTCAAATCTCTTTCATCGCAATTTTGGTTATTTTTCATCGTAAGAAGTGAATAATTTAAGCTACATTAGTTTAGAGGCAAACAGTAATATTAGCGTAAATATTTTACTGGATAAACTATTGACACTCGTCATAAATTTTATCTAATATGGCGGAGTAGAGCAAATAATTATAAACCCCTAACTTTTATAACTACAGAAATACGCGTAAAAATGAGAAACACCCAGACGTAGAAGCCACAAAAAGTGTATTAAGTATTATCTGGTTGTTAATTATTTTCTGACAGTTATTTTTGACAGTATAATAAAGTTTATATTTATTTTTATCAGCACGACACTAGTAATACATTTATTTTAAAATTGGTTGTTTACAATTGCAAGCATCATTCAGGTTCATTAATATTATCTTACATACAAATTGTCAACCGTCTGGAAATATTAACTAGTATTTCTTTCATCTAAATTTTAGTTGTTTATGATCACAAACAGTCTACCCTTCAAGCTACGTTAATTCAAGTACAAGCAGTAATATAATTTCTTTTTGCTTCATGAAGTATTCCCAACCGTCATTAAAATTCAACTTTTATTTTTAGCATCTTGTTTTTCGTTCTTTTTCGTTACACACACGGAACTTTCAGACTGCCGTCGAAAAAAAAAGTAATATTATTATCTTACTTTTGTTACTGCATCAATATTTTTTAATCGTTAATATTAATCTATTAATTCTTTTCTCTTCAAATTAGATGTTTTTGATTTCAAACACGCATCTTTCAGGCTACGATCGTTGGAAAAAGACAACTGCTAATATTATCTTTTTTTTTTTTACTCTATGAAGAATTCTCAATACTCTTTAATTTTGAATTTGTATTTCATCAAAATTTTAGTTGATTTTCATCGCAAGTTCCCCAATGTTCAAGCAACATTAATTTTGAAACAGGTAGTAATATTGTCGTATTTTCTTTTACTACATGAAAAACTGTCAACCGTCATTAAATTTTGACTGGTGTTTCTTCCATTTGATTTTTTTACTTTTTTTATTTTTTTATTGAAGGCACGAAACATTCAAGCTGTGCTCGTTAGAAAAAATTGTAGTATTATATTTATTTTTTTTGTGCACGAAGAATTGGCAACGATCTTTAATAGTTATCTCGTATTTCTTTCATTTAAACTTTACTTGATTTTCATCGAAATGTTCTCAAACCTTCAAGCGACGTTAATTTAAGAAAAAGCAGTAATATTGTATTAATTTATGTACTTCATGAAATATTGTCAACAGTTATTAAAATTCATCTAGTACTTTTCGCATTTTATTTTTAGGTATTTTGTATTAAAAGCTCACAACTTTCAGGCTGCATTCGTTAGCAAAGGAAGTAATATTATCTAATTTTTGCATGAATGATTGTCAGATTTAGTTAATGTTTGACGAGTATTTTTATCATATTGTCTTTTATTGAATTTACTGGAATAGTCAGTCTTTAATGGAATTCTATTAATCGTAATAGTATTCACAGGTATTATTAGATGAGTCCTTTTCAAGTATTGTTAATGTAGCATTTACATACATACATAATTAAATGCACTTAAGTTGGCTTCTCGCATGACACAATAATAGACACCTGATAAAAGAATGATTCAGCTAGTGCGCCATCTGCAGCATATGTTGTATAGGCAAAAAATACATGTAAATTTTAAGTCATTCATTATCTACTAGCATCGAGACGGAGTATATATAACAAGTAAATATATCATTATAATAAACAAACCGTGAAGCAGGGATTCTTAAAGTATATTTCATACCTGATGAGGGTAGATCATTTAATTTACTCTCTCGAGTAGTTTGTAACACCCTACTTATCATCTCTCAGTTGCGTCTGTGTCTTTGGGTAGAGTGCGATCAGGGGCGACTCCGTCAAAGAACAGTGTCGCAACTGACGAATATACTGAGAGGTGACCAGCCGTGGGGAACAGCTGTCCGAGGCCGCACACTCTCATTGCACTAGATAGATCGGTGCTCGCGCCGAGGCCAGCAAAACGTTACGGGGATTCGGGGAATTTTTGTTCCTAGCCCGGGTGTACGAGCTCGGTCTCCCCACATTAAACCGACCTTGTCCCAAATCCTGACCTCGCGGGGTGTTGCGTAAATACCAAAAAAATAAGGGTAGATCATTTTTGTCAACTTCTGAGATTAAAATTTCAACATTATATAAACGCCCTCTTTTATTTATTATGGTTTTATTGAACAGATATAAAATGCAGTAATCTAAAAAAATATATAAGTATTGTCACACCAACTATGTAACATGTTCCAAATACTCCTCCTCATGTGAGATACAATGCTGAAGCCTATCAGTAACACTTCTGCAGACAATTTTAGACAATTCTACATTAATATCATAAAATCTGTCTGACGTTACTTCTTTTATTTCCGGACTTCTGTTTGCTTTGAGTCTATAAAGAAGATCTTTCAGTATACACAGCTAGAAAAAGTTTAGTGTTGTTAGGTCTGAGGATCGTGATAGCTAGTGAATTGCATTCACGTCGTCCTATCCACTTCAGCTACAAAGAAATGGCGTTACATTTTTTACACACACACACACACACACACATTCTGTCTCTGTCTCTGTCTCTGTCTGTCTCTCTCTCTTCAGTTCCTTTCCCACATCTCCGCGCTTTTATCTATGAGTACTTTAAGTAGTTGTTCTGGTGAAATTTGCACTGTGGTAACCAGGTTTTATGAATGTAAGCGCAGGACAAGATTGGCGGTAATATCTCATGAGTTTAGAGTTGAAACGGTTAGACGTAACCGTAAGTTCTATACTAACAGTTTCTTCTATCGCACTTCTCGCTTGTGGAAATATCTTCTGGCATCTTGATTCCTTCGGTTTTCTGAATTCTTATTCTGTTATTGTCCTCGCTCCTTAATAGAGTTTTTCTTATATTCTCTAATACTCAGTTACTCCTTGCGCTCTAATGAGGGTGGGGGGAGTAATCATTGAAAATATAGAAAACATGACTATATCCCATTGTGATTATGCGAAACCACCACAAGGCAAGTGTTTTTTTAACATTAAGTGACTAGAGGCCTTTAAACTAGGATAAGTCTCATTTAAACTATTGCCCGAAATTCTCAGCACTTGTTGGGACATTTAGAGGTCTATATTTTTGTACCTGAATCAAAACATTACCAATATGCTAGTAAATAAATCATTATTTTATTATCTTGAAATAAAATTAGATATGAGACCATATTATTGCCAGTTCGTAAGATTTGAACCTTAAAATCTCCAGCAACTTGAAAATGCCAGATCTGTATATTTTTCTGTTCTATTTACTGGTATAACCCTGTTGTGAACGTGACAGGTTTTTATATGAAAACAGTGAAAAAATAACATACAGTCATAATTGAACAAATATTTCGGCGACTAAATCCTTAATTGTTTTTGGCACTGTAGGTCTTAGCGAGGACCATCCTTATTCGAAACTATGGGACTAACGCTACGGAATTACAATGAACTGTACCAAATAACCGGACAACATAACTGGAGGCCATTCAATTACAATATCAAAAGTTACAGTTGATAGTACTTGTGAAATGCCAACAAAACTAATGACATAATTAAGATCTTGACGTTCCACGCCACTTCAAACAAAAGATTAGGAAGGAAACCTCTATCAATATTGAGGAAAGCCATAAATTTCAACCGACAGTGACAATGACTGCAAGGTCAATGAATGCAAAATGTTTGCTAATAAGGAAACGGATAATATTACCATCTGTCTATCTATCTCTTTAAGGATCATCACGGCATAACTCTCTCACAAGCGGTAATTGGTGAAAGAGGCATCAATACCCAATCAAATTCGCTCATTCGGCCTTCGGAATTTTCAGCAAGTTCGTATTCATCAATCAGGAACGCTTACTCGGACAAAAATTCATGGCATTTCGCGTCTTTGTCATCTTCACCAATCTCTACGTTTGCGAGACATGGAAGCTATATTGAAAAGACCTGAAACAGTTTGGACGTTTCCAACACACCAAACTCTTGTATATCCTCAACATTAAATGGCAGGAGAGATGACTCAACGAAGTCCTTTCTCTCTCTCAGAAAAGTATAGCATTAAAGCCACCATCATCAAGCAGTACCTCAGTTCATCATGACATCTCACATGAAAGGCCCCTTCAAGACTCCTGCGAACAATACTTTACAGTGAGCTCGCCAACTGTAAATGAAATTGCAGAGCTGATTGCTGATTCCAAGACAATCGGAAATTGTCTTTCCTTCAAGCCGAAATCAGCCCTGACGCTTATGAAAGAGAAACCGCAGACCGTCCAGCCTGGAGAAGAGTTATTCAGTTCGTTTGTTCTATTTTCAAAGAGTGGAGAAAATCTGAAGCTCCAGCCAAGACGATCACCCGCGCTACCAAGTGATCAAAACTATTCCATTCCCGACGTGGTTTCAGGTGAAACAAATATTCGTATAAATATTTCTTTAAATTTAATGTGTTTCCAACTACTGAATAAACATACTTTTCATATAATTGACTGTACACTGATGCATAATAACTATATATGCATAGAAATCAAAACAAAACTTTAAAAAATCGATAGAAATAAATCCCATTGATCAATTTTAATGGGTGAAAAAGTATTCGTACAATACAAAAAAAGAATATATAATCTTCATTTAATACATTGTAGAATTGCCATTATTCACTGATACAGCAACCAAACGCCACTTGTAGTTCTAAATTAAGGATTTGCAAAATTTAGTTGGTATTTTTGTTCCATTCTTCTTCGCCTATGGTCTTCAGATCGGAGATGTTTATTAGAGCGCTCGATTGGATTTGGATTTTCAAATAAAGCTACAGGTTCTCGATTGGGCTTCAAGTTGGGTACTGACTTGGTCATTTCGGGATTTTAACATTATTTTAAGCAAGGCGTTTGTTGTAGATTTTACAGTATGCTTAATATCATTGTCTGTTGGAAGATTCAACAAGAGGAATTTCAAAATGTTAAAGCGAAAACATTATATTATCTCCAAAAACGATTTCATATACCACTTATTTATTCTACCATCTATCACTGAAGTGTTTCCATGTCTTTCAGAAAAACCATCAAACCACGATGCTGTTACCACCAAATTTCACTGTTGAAACAGTGTATATTTGTTTGAAGGCATCGCCGTCTATTTCGCCATACATGATTTCTAGAATTACGTTCAAACAACTCTTTTGGTTTCGTCTGTCCATAATACTCTTTCCTAATGAGGTTTCTCCTTATCCTTATGTTAACAAAAGAATTTCAAACTGGCATCGCTGTGTCTTTTCAATAACAGTGCAGTTTTCTGAAGGGTGATTGACTTTCGATTGTTTCTAGAAATGTGCTTTTTACCCTTTTAGTGACATATATTCAAGGTCATTATCCATTAGACTAACCGTACATACAAACTTACAGAATCCGGTATTCATGAGCGGTTCCTCCACGAGGTTTTGAACAGGCACGACGTTGCTTAACTTCGATGACCCCACGGGAACCGATTTTTCAATGTGATGCGGCCGTAAACCTCAATAGTCACTTATTCGTACCATCGATCTTTCTGCCAGAGTTTTGGTAATGTTTAAGTTAATTTTCGGATTCTTATTACAATACGAACATAATAACCGTAGAAAACGACGACATATTTTACGTAGGAGAGTGAATGCTTTTTTAAGATCAGTGAGGTATCACTGCACTAGGCATCGTTTGCTAACCATTTTCATCACTTGTCATTTTTCTCGTGTATACGCTAATTCAAAGCTCAGAATTCTCAAAGATATATTTTTCCCAATGCATGAATTAATCATCTTATACAAGGGATAAATCTTCTATGATTCCTCTCTGAGATGATGCTGGCCAATCATAACATACCAGAGTGAAATCGAAACCGTTTCACCGAACTTGTGGGCGATTAATTATTTTCTGCTTAAAGTCTTTTCCCCACTGACAAAAATGTGCATGCCTCTCGCTCTCTTGTTATATCTGTGGCAGATATTCCGAAGAGATACATTGCTTAGTTCCACTAGTCCAGACATACACAGCGATGAATCGATGTGGCTCTTGCACGGGGTCGATACGTTCTAATTTCATTTGCAAGGAAGAAGTTACACTTAGACAGCTTCTTCTCCAGAACTGCTTAAAAAGGCACAGAAGACGGTGCTATCCTGATAATTACCATCATAATCTCTTCATGTCTAGAATCATTCTTTATGAATTCTATATATCGTCCGAATATACACTTCTTACGTTTTAACACGTTAACAAGCTTATTCCATTTGCAATGAAGAAGTTGCATTTTGCAAATAGCTTCCAGAGACGATGCTTTTCTGATCACTACAATCTTAACTTCTTCAGGTCTACAGTCACCATTTATCTATCCGACATATCCTCAGATTATGAACATCTTACATACGCCCTTTTAACAACCTCACAAGATTATTCAATTTGTAAGGGAGAAGTTGATATTTGCTTCATCCCCAGAACTGTTGAAATAGCCTCCGGAGACGATCCTTTTCTGATCACTACCATCTTAACTTCTTCAGGATAGAGTCATTTTTTATCTATCCTACATATTCTCAGAATATTAACTTCTTACATACCCCCTTTTAATACCTTCACAAGACCATTCCAGCTGTAAGGAAAAATTAATTTCGACAACTTCTTCCGAACTGTTGAAATAGTCTCCGGAGACGATATTTTCCTCATCACTACCATCTTCAAGTAATCATTTATCTATTCTGCATAAACTCAGAATAAGTACTCCTTACATAGTCTCATCAAAGACCTTCCCATGTTCATTCGGTAATGCTGAACTATGTATGATGTTGGGGTTTGTATTTAGAGAACATTAGTCGAAAAAATGCTATTGAATTTAGGAATTATTCCCCGCTAAGAACAGTGGAGAATCTTATCTTACTCTATGGCTATTTTCCTGTCAGTTGCTCTGAAGACATATGTTCCTTAGTTCAGACCTTCACAACTGTGATTCGACATACCTCTTACACAGAGCGGATACATCCTCATTTCATTTTTAAGGAAGAAGTTACCTTTTGTGCCCTGATCCCTACTATCTTTTAAAATTTTCAAATCTAGGGGCTTCCTTTATCTATCGTACATACCCTAGGTATATGCATTTCTTACACGCATATTTTAAAGATCTTCCAAAGGTCATCGCTCTACTATGAGTGGCACTTGGGTCTGGGATTTTATGAACAATAGTCTAAATGTGCTATTGAACTTATTTCTCAACATGAAGATGCCTCTTACAAAACATTTTAAACGTTAATCTTTTTTTCTTCCTTTAGTTGGTTGGATTTTAAAACATTCTTTTTTTTTTCCCCCAATTTCTTTAAAACTTGTTAATTATATTTTCGTTTTTCTATATTGTTCTATCAACAATTCTATTTTCTGTCAACGTGAGAGATAGTCTGCACCATTTTTTTAATTCTTTACTTGATTTTGAGAGTTTCGTGACGCGCTAAATTTCCAATGTGATAATAAATTGTATTTTTTTTTGTCTTTCACACGTTACTCCAACGGAGACAGGCAGAGGAATATTCACTTGTACACAATAGTTAGCATTTTTTTCTTTTAGTCAGAATCTTTCTGCGACAGTTTTAAAGTAAGGGAAACTAACAGAATTATGTATCGTTGCCGTTTCCACATTCACACAATCTATTAATCTATTTTGATATCTAGCGGTAGATGTTACATCTCTCTCTCTCTCTCTCTCTCTCTATATATATATATATATATATATATATATATATATATATATATATATACTTATGGTTAAAATCTTAAGAACAGATAAAAAATAGGGCTAACAATTATAAAAACCTGTTACTTTAATCGAAATATATTTGCGAAAAAAATGCATTTATACATACATACATACATACATACATATATATATATATATATATATATATATATATATATATATATTTATGTATGTATATATATGTGTGAGTGTGTGTGTATGCATATATGTAAATGAGCATAGATTCATAAATATATATGTAGATAGATAGATATATAGATACATAGATAGATAGATATAACACTACATATAGGAACACGCACACACACAAACACACACACACATATATATATATATATATATATATATATATATATATATATATATATATATATATATATATATATCGACAGTGAGAGAGAAACAGCCAGATAGATATATATATGAATAAGCGTAAATCTATCTATCTATCTATCTATGTTCATATCTACTTATTTCAGTCTGTTGTGATATATATATATATATATATATATATATATATATATATATATATATATATATATATATATATATATATATATATATATATAATAAATACGTGAAAATATACGTGATATATATGTATATATAAAATAAATACGTGAAATAAGTAGATATGAACATGGATAGATAGATATATAGATAGGCAGATAGAAAAACTTAGAAATATGAAAGCATGATATACACTTCTTTTCAAAATCATAAGTCCAATTACAAAAGGTTTAATAAAATGCTGTTATTTAATCGAAGTATATTTGCGTAACATTTACATTTAATTAGAAAATGTAGTTTATCAAATAACGAGTGAAAAGTTTTATCTTTTAATTGATTAATTTAAACAAACATTGAAAATTATTTTTGTCGTTCATAAATATAAACCATATAAATAAAAATAGAAAATACAGAACAAATAATTTCCAACGACAATTTAATATTAATATCTACTTCTTTTACTCTCTCTCTCGTTATACACACACACACGTACCTATATATATATATATATATATATATATATATATATATATATATATATATATATATATATATATATAAGGTGTCTTTAAAGTTCGTGTGCACTTTTAAAAAAATTATTTTTTTTTTGTATTTGCGATAGAAATAATTTGTAAAAAAGATTAGAAAAAGTAAATCTATATTTTTTTAAGGTTTTATTGAAATTTTATGTAAGTTTCCACATGCCCGCCATCATTAGCAATACAAAGGATAATACGATTTTACAATTCACGGAAGAACATTTGCCAACTGAATTACAGTAATGCCTGAAATCACATCAGTTATTTTAGCTATACTTAAAACTAGGTACGTTAAGCTTTATAACATTGTTTACAGATTATTGGATTTTGGACACTTTTTATATCTATCTATCTATCTATTTATCTCTCTCTCTCTCTCTCTCTCTCTCTATATATATATATATATATATATATATATATATATATATATATATATATATGTATATGTGTGTGTGTGTGTCTCTGTCTGTGTGTGTGTACAAGTACAGGGTTGGTACACATGGAATAAAATTCCAATAACTAAAAACACAATTCTTGAAAGAATGCTTCATACTCAGTAGAGCTAATAATATTTATTCAAATTTATAAATTATGCATATTATAAGATCGCTAAAAAATTTTTATTTCGTTTCAACACTTCTGGTGTCTTACCAAATGATGATTTTTTGATGAACAAATTCCATTTCTATTTATCCTCATCCCTTGATAAGGCAACCTTATTGTGCATACATCCGAAATAGACTCGTACCAATAGTTCACTAAACGTAGCCAAGCGAATCTGTAGAATAGTCTCAAAGACAACATGAGACCAATGAAGGGAGGAAATGAAAAAATACTGATCGCCAACATGAGAAAATTACATCTTAGTCAACAGGGAAATGTAAAGATTTCCTTTTCGCAAATATCTTCTATAAAAAAAAGTCAAAAATTAGTTTTTTTCAAAATGTTTAAGTGCTGCTCATAAATAATCAAATACCTTGTTAAAGTATGAACGATGTTAAGTGAGTTAATGACGTTGTTGATCATATATATATATATATATATATATATATATATATATATATATATATATATATATATATATATATATATATATTACATTAATATTATATATTAGATTCTGCAGCGTCTTCTGATCTGGTGGATTTATTTATTTTATATATCCTTACTTAATATATATATATATATATATATATATATATATATATATATATATATATATATATATATATATATATATATATATATATATATATATAATGGTCAAAATATCAGAGTAATCATCAGAGTTCTTAACCCACTGTTCTTTACTCTATATGAGAACAGGTTATCTACAATTCTATAGTATATGTATCTCTTCCATGGAGATGTTACAATATTCTTTGGCAAATTCCAAAGCCAAGGTAAAAGATCCTTGGTGATGGAAAATCCACAATATCAGTCTGGATAAAAGAGAAGATGATATTTTATTAATGCCTCTAAATGAATTAATAACTTCTGTGGTACCATTCCAAAGTATTAGTCCAAGGCTTTTTTTTATCTCTTTATTGATAACTTTGTTAATGCCTCCGATTTCTGGCATGGTGGGGTTTATGATCCTCGTAGCTTGGTATGAAAATCTAGCTTATAATCTTTAAGTAAGATTCTTTAATTCAGCTTTTACTAATCCTACTGCTGCTTTTACATTTATAATCTAGAATCAGTGTTAACTTTATCAACACAATATTTTTAATATATATCTTCTTATAATTCGTAGTCAAAATGAATTGTAATCTTTGGGATTAATTTTATAAAAAATAGTAGTTTTATTAGTTTTAACAAATATTTGGTTGGATTTATTAATATCCTTTACTATACAATCTGAAAGTGATTCCTATTTTTTGGAAAAATGATATCATTAATAATGTTTAGAAGATCAGTTTCAAAGCTCTGTAAGCGTTCCTAAACCTATGATGCATCTCCATCAAGAAGGAAGTAGTGGTTTCCATCTCCTTCTTCTAATCAGACCCTCCGTCTTTAAAACCAGTTTTTTCTAAATATTTCCGTTTCTCTTGTGATGGGAATGTTTTTTAACGAAATTACAAAATCGATCTTTCCCATTTTAGAGTAAAAAATAGATCTTTAAACAGTGTTTAAACCGAGAGGAGCGAAATATTTTTGTATATATAAGTTTGTATTGCAGTGTGCTTATTATATTAATATATTATTATTTAATATATATTAGTTTCTGTTGTATTTATTATATTATTTTATATTAGGATTGGATTTACAACGTAAATATTTCTTACAATGTCTATTTACACATTAATTGATTTTCCATGTTTAATTATTCAATTTGCTTATTGAAAATTATTATATAATGATTTTCTTCTAGACAAAATCTACATTTAATATTATTAATATTATGTGGGGGTACTATTTTAGGATTTCCAATTTAATCTATATGATATATATATATATATATATATATATATATATATATATATATATATATATATATGACTCCATATATATTTTGATGCAGATTTATTTCCGTATTTGTTTATTTTAAATGGCATTTTATGATTATTAAATCTTACTTTACAAGTTGTTTCAGTTGCTTCTCCATAAAATTGTACTTCTGTATTATTGTTATGTGATAAAGTTGCTTTATATATTTTATTGTTAGTCAGACATGTATTAATTAGTGGGCAGTTGCTTTTATTTCACCAATGTCTATTATTGTTATTATTTTGCTGGTTTGTGTTATTGAAATGGCTATTAATTTGTTAATATATTTTATTATATTTATTTAATAATTTCTCCACATTATGCATACAAATGTAACTGATTCTAATTGTAATTGTATTAATGATTTGTGATTGTTTACCATGTTCCTGTTTTTGTTTAGAATCTTATAATTATAAGGTGGATTAAACCAAATTATTAATCTTGTTCTTTTATTTTGAATGAATTATTGTTACTTATATATTCTCATTTATTAGTATAACTACTATTTCTTAATGCTGAACCGTAGATATTTTTTACTTTCATTAAATATTCGTATATTGCCAGAATAATTATATATATATATATATATATATATATATATATATATATATATATATATATATATTTATATATAAGTGTAAGAAGAAGTGTGAGTTTGTGAACAGTGACTATTAGTGCTTCTAATGCAATACTCTTCGATAAAACATATCGAGATCTCTCAGTCACTGGCATGTTTATCTAGAAATAAATAGGCTTAAATTTACCTTTATCCCTGCGGTGCACCAACGGCTTAGGTGCAGATTCTCCGATTGACGTCAATTCAACCAGGTTTCTAACCTAGCTAGAGGCAACCGGATGTGTAATATAACAGAGCACTAAACTAAATAGTAATTTTTTTTTCGTCAGCAAGACATGCCGCAGAAGATGCAGATTGCGTTGTCAGATTTCAGGTAGGCATTGACCGACCACGACAGGTAGTTTCATGCGCTTTAACGAAAGCATCAGGTGGTCGTTATCTGAAATTCGTTAAATAGGCAGACTTACACAACCAGGTGAGTTCAAGATGGTGAGCCAACTAAACTCGAAATTTTAGGCAGGCCCATTTTTCAGCAGCTTATACTTTTCTTTCGTTTTATATATATATATATATATATATATATATATATATATATATATATATATATATATATATATATATATATATGGAGACAGATACAAGGGTAGAAATATAGATAGATAGATAGATAGATGCATATATATATATATATATTTGCTTAAATATGTGTGGTGGTATGTCTGATTATATATATATATATATATATATATATATATATATATATATATATATACATATATATGATAATGGTAAAAGACTAAATATATTTAGACACGTTTTTCTGCTGCTTATCCTTTTCTCTGGATTTATGTGTATATATATATACATATATATATATATATATATAAGAACACAGATACAATGGTAGAAATGCAGATAGATAGATAGATAGATAGATATTTGTTTAAATATGTGTAGTGGTAAGTCTGATTATATATATATATATATATATATATATATATATATATATATATATATATATATATATATATATATTATAATGGTAAAAGACTAAATATATTTAGACACGTTTCTCTGCTGCTTATCCTTTTCTCTGGTTTTATATATATATATATATATATATATATATATATATATATATATATATATATATAAGAACACAGATACAATGGCAGAAATGCAGATAGATAGATAGATAGATAGATAGATAGATAGATAGATAGATGCATATATCTATTTGCTTAAATATGTGTGGTAGTAAAACTGACTATATATATATATATATATATATATATATATATATATATATATATATATGTATATTAGAATGGTAAACGACTAAATATATTTTAATCCATACATTAAAATTTGTAGTATAAGAAGAAAAAGGAAAACAATTTTGCTATTTTTTTAATACCTTGCGGCGTTGTGCAAATCGTGACACGCTGTCATGCTAAAAAGATTTTTCTTTTTATGTGGGAAATTACATTCTGTATTAATTTATTTCGGGATGATTTTCATTTACCCACATTTATACAGATTTGTCTTCCTTTTATTTCTGTATTTCTTTCTTTCTTTTTTTCTTGGCATCTATTTTTCTAATCTATTCATCAGCGTTACTATTATGTACTCGACGTATACCGTCATTTTTTGTTGCTTCGTGTTTGTCTATTCACTTCTGACTTTTAAAATATCTCTATCACTTAAAGGAAGAACATTCCTCGAAAGACGAAGTGTTTTATGCATGAGTGTGTATTTATTCGAGTCTAGACTTCAATGTTACTTATTTGAATGTGTTCAAATATAAGACTCATGTATATTTAATAGCGGGATATCGGTTCGCATTTTGAGAGACCGCTATTACTGTAAATATTAGCATGGATATCTTCTTTGATATTTTAAAAAATTTACTAGCAGTATTTTGATTAGTATTTTCTCCAAACTGAGAATTATAATAATATCAATTTTGAAAATTGTTATGGGTCCTTACAGAATGAACTCTTCCTAACACCATGTATACTACGCCTCTCAAGAGAGAGAGACGAATTGAGTCGAGCCGATAGTAGTTCACTCCAAACCAGACTGACAGTCATACTAACACCTTCCATATCTTGTATTATTATTATTCCGTGTAATATATCTTCGTTATTTCTACTCTTGTGTTCGTGTTGTTCTTCCTTGTTTTTAACCTGGACCCTAACAGTGGCGACGAGGATATTGAGGAAACGAATTGTACGCGGAGAATCTAAAAAAAAACCTTTTGCTTTCGGTTGTGCATAACAGAGGCGACGGAGGTATTGAGAAAAATGTTCTACCCGAAGTTAAAAAAAAGAAAAGAAAAAAATATTGGACACCAACATTAAAAGTGGTAACGAAGACATGAATTTTACCTGTCAGCCAGAACAGAATTGAATTCTACGCAGGAAAATGTTTTCGTACTAAGGTTCCAGAAAAACAGGCGACAAAGACCTGAATTGTACACTGAGAAAAAAGGAAATATCGTTACACAAAATTACGTTGTAAACATGGAATACTTTAAGGCAACCATATTGGAACTAATGAAAATGCAATTCGACCAACAACAAAAAATGAGGAAAGACAGACTAGGCTCGAAGAAAAACTATTGGAAATTCAACAGAAAAACGAAGAGAAGCAACTCGAACTACAAGAATTACAACTACGGGCAGTAACAAATATAGGACAACATTGTGGAAATGTTCGGCATTCTCGCAAAGCGCTATATGGAGCTCTATCAAAGACTTCTCTCATGCACTGGACGAAGACAAAACCTTCACGGCTTACTTCAGAAGATATGAAGATTCATATGAGTTTGCTTGCGGGAATTGGTCAGACGCGAAAAAAGTACGTCTACTACTGAGGAAACTACGGTCAAGCGAATTCGTAGACTACATTCTACCGAGGAAAAAGAATGAGTTGACTTTCAAGGAAGCCGTGAAACGTTTAACGAAATTATTTAGTCCAAACAATTCACTATTCCACAAAATGTGAAAATTTTTAAATTTAACAAAAAAGGATAGCGTAGACTATATAACATTCGCTTCCATAGCAAACAAAGACTGCGATGATTTTAAGTTATCTGAACTCAGCCCTGACAATTTTAAATGTTTGATATTCGTCCAAGGCCTGGTTTCGACTAAAGATGCGGAGATCAGACGGAGAATTGTAACAAAAATTGAGAGTGAACTAGAATTGACGCTACAAAAATTGGCTGAGGACTGTCAGAGATGTATAAGCATAAAAAAGGACTCGAAAGATATCGAACAGTCTGGCGTCGCTCACATACGAAAAGTACAAAGACAAACACTTTTTTCTACCTCCTCAAAAACAAACCAAACAAATTATTTTACTACAAAAAGTCAAACGAAACCTCAGAATAAACCACCACCCAGTCCATGCTATCGCTGTGGGACTTTGCATTGGTACAAAGATTGTCCATACCGCTATAAGACTTGTCTGTCGTGCAATAAAGTGGGACATAAAAGTTCGAACTGTAGAACAAAGAAAGAAAACAAAAGCAGAGTAAAAGTCATTAGAACTGATCAAGCGAACGAGATAAATATACGAAAATACGTACAAGTAGAAATGTTAAACAAAAGAAATCAGATTACAATTAGATTCTGGATCATATTTAACCATTATTAGCTTACAGACGTGGAAGAAATTAAACAAACCGACCATGTTGAGAACCGATAAATTTGCCAGGTCGGTAACAGGAACAAAAATCAAATTTGAGGGGGAAATTATCACAAATGTGACATTCAACGGGATAACCAAGAAATTAAAGATGTATGTTCTAAAAAATACGGAAAATTTATTGGGAACTGACTGGATGCAGAAATTTGACCTCTGAGATTTACCGATAAATACGTCCTGCCAAAAAGTCGTTATCGACCAAGTCAGAGGAATTGAAGGAGAAATGAAAGGAGAGTTTCGCCGACGTATTTACAGGCGGCATCGGTAGGTGTAAAAAAATGGCGGCCAAAATCGAACTAAAAGAAAATGTACAACCCATTTTCAAGAAGAAAATAAATGTACCTGTTACACCGGCCTTTCTAACACAAGGGAATTACACCGGTTCTCACTATATATAGTGCTAGTAATACCTACCCGGGGTGTAAACAGCGACAGTACTACAACTGCCTAGCTGAGTAGTACCCGTTTCCTACCTTTGTATCTGTGATGTTAAATACACTTGTTCCTTAAACCAACCTCGACTTGATTTTCTTCTTTTTACTATTGTGCCACGACACAACAGTTTCCTTTCGCATCATTGGAAAAAATAGACGTAGAGTTGGATAGACTCGTGAAAACTGGTATATTGACAAAGGTGGAATATAGTCAATGGGCCGCACCTACGGTTTACGTAAAAAAGAAATCGGTGAGATACTGATTTATCGACGCGATTGAATGCAGCGATTAAGGATTATCCCTATCCTCTCCCTAGTCCAGAAGAAGTTTTCACAAAGTTGAACAGAGGAAGATTTTTCTCAAATATAGACTTGAGTGAAGCATAACTACAAGTACCAGTAGGTGAGGAAAGCTCGAGGTTGTTGTGCATAAACACATTTGAAGAGTTATATAAGTTCCAGAGATTACCATTCGGGATCAAGGTCGCGCCGGCAATATTTCAGCAAATAATGGACACTATGCTAGCGGACTGGATTTCACGATCGTATACCTTGATGGCATCCTGATAAATAGCTAAAATATTGAACAACATTGGGAACATATTCAAGAGGTTTTCAGGCAGATACAAAATTACGGTTTATGGTAAAGGAAAATAAATGTGACTTCTTTATGAAGGAGATAAAATATCTGGGCCATATTATTGACGAGGAAGGAAGAAAACCAGACCCAGAAAGAGCCACGGCAATAAAAAAAAATGCCGGCTCCAAAAAATGTAGCCGAGTTACAAAGCTTCTTGTGCTTAAAAAATTATTATCAAGAATTTATTCCTAACAGGCATAAATTAAGCGCACCACTAAACGAACTTTTGAAGAAGGAAAACATTTGGTAATTGTCATATGAATGTCAGAAAACTTTCGTCAAAATCATTAAGACCCTAACAGCAGATTTATTTTTAGCGCGTTATGATCCAAAATTGGAAATAATAGTCGCGAGTGACGCGTGTGCCTATGGTGTTGGGACATGGATACGTCATAAAATTCCGGATGGGGCACTAAAACCCATCGTGCATGCGTCAAGAACAATGCTAAAGCCGATAAAAATTACATTCAAATCGAAAAAGAACAGCTGGGGATTATTTTTGCGGTTATGAGATCCCACAGATTTATTTACGGTAGATTTTTCACCTTACAGTCGGACCACAAGTCGTTATGGACAATATTTGGGTCAAAGAAAGGTCTACTGTCTACACTGCTAATAGATTGCTAAGATGGGGGACGATTTTATTAAACTATAACTTTCAATTGGAGTATCTTCCATCAAAAAAATCGGGCATGCAGATGATCTTTCGAGATTATTACCAAAGAAAACGGAGCCATTAGAAGATTCCGTAATTGCATCTCTACGATATGAGGAAGATATTAGAACATCAATATGTAGTACAATTCGAGACCTCCCCGTCACATTACAGGAAATAAGAAATGAAGCAGTGAATGAAGAATTTATAAAGGAAACGTAAACAAAAATTGTAGAAAAAGATAAGCATATATCAGACAGTTTTTCGTTATGTGATAATGGTCTGCTATATAATGAAAGATTAGTAACCCCGAAAACGCTACAAAGGCGAATCTTCAAGGATTTCACATGGGCAACCCAGGAAAGAACAGGATGAAATCTTTAATGCGAAGTTAGGTGTACTGGCCAAACATGGATCAAGATATTATACATATGGTGGAGAAATGCAAGGCTCTTCCTAAGCAGCCAAGGCACCCCCGATCATCCATAAGCCATGGCCTAAGACAGATCGACCGTGGTCGAGAATACATGTAGATTGCGCAGGTCCATTAGAGGGATTCTACTACTTGATCGTAATAGACAGTTACAGCAAATGGCGAGAAGTTTTTTGTTGTAGAAAACCTACTTCAGAGACTACAATAAATTGTCTTCACGAGCTGTTTGCTCGTTTCAGGGTGGTTGATTGTTTAGTCACCGATAATGGGACACAATTTACATCTGCGGATTTTCAAAAATTTTGTTAAACTTTTTCATGAGAAACGCATCAAATCCCCGCCATATCACCCAAGATCAAACGGGCAAGGGTGTAGATACAGTAAAAAGAGCACTAAGGAAAGCTTATGAAATAACAAGAGAAAAGGCTTTACAACAGTTCTTGCAAGTGTATAGAATTATCGGCGGCGGAAGTAAAGTTCGCCCAAAAAATAAGATTGGTATTCGACAAAGTACTGCCAAAACAGACAAAGCAATCACCAGCGTCCTTTGTACCAAAAAGAAAATTTAACCCAGGGGAGAAAGTTCTTTTTTTTAAATGTTCAAAAACAACACATCCTATTGGGAGCCAGGTACAATAAAGAAACGAATGGGAAACGTGATTTACATAATTCAGGGTCCGAAGTTCTCGCATAAAAGGCACTTAAATCAGATCAGAAAGCGGCTGTTAGAGGATTCTAACGGTCTACCTCAGGAAGAGGAGGAAGTAATGGACACAGTATTTGAGACATTCAAAATGTAAATGGCTCAAAGAATTTCAGAACCGCGGAAATCAAGCAGATAAAGAAAATTTACAGAGCCTTTGTTGATTAATCCGAAGGGGGAAAATATTAAAGACCCCTGCGAGGTAAACGCTTGGGAGGGGGTAATATGGGTCCTTACCTATAACGACAGAATGAACTCTTCCTAACACTATGTATACTACGCCTCTCAAGAGAGAGGGACGAATCTAGTCGATCCGATAGTAGTTCACTCCAAACCAGACTGACAGTCATACTAACACCTTCCACATCTTGTATTATTATTCCGTGTAATATATCTTCGTTATTTCTACTCTTGTGTTCGTGTTGTTCTTCCTGGGTCCTAACTTGGACCATAACAATATTGCAGAATATGCAGGAAATTTTACAGCAAGGTAACATTTAAAGACCACAAATTTTTTAAAAATCTTTTCTCCACAAGCAAGTTAGTAAAGCCACTAAGACACAAGGTATTACTGAGTTCGAACTATCGTGTATATCACGATAAACTACATCCGTATCCTGGGTAAGACGATAACCTACATCCGCATCCTAGGTAAGACGATAAACTAACTCCAACATCAAAACCTCTGATCAGGAGGTTATGAGAAGCGTGGAATCACCTTTTAATTGCTGGTATTTTCAGGGTCACCCTGACCAGGGGTGATGACACCTGTTAGGGTCGTACCTATGCGTAAATAGTTAACCCCGAAACTGGGGTCAAAACACCATGAAAGTGAAAAAAACTTTTTAAAATCAGAAAAACCTTGTAAAAATTATTACCAGTAATGAATTTTTGAGGAAGAAATTATTAACACCAATACATTTTTGGAAAAAAAATATTCCCAGCAATACATTTTTGAAATAGGAATATTACCAACAATAATATTTGTTGGCATAAATTAACATACTGAGGTTGATATGACGTAAAACTAAACAAACCAAATCAAACTGTAGTCAAAGTAGCTTCAAAATTATGTTTTCAAATCTTGTATGATACGCGTGTCTATACAGTATAGACATTTTTTCATTTTTTTTTTCATAGATAAAATCAAAAAGAAATTATTTGACATTTGGGTCGTCAAAAGACTTACGATATTTCATGTCTTTTTAGCACATTACTCTGTTCATCAACATTTTAAAATATGAATACTTTTATTAAATTTGGAGAAGTGCTATGCATTTTCGTATTAAACACGATTGCATTTGTCGAAAAATTTGTCGATCTTCTACATGTTTCTCATTTTGAGAAATATATTTATCATTTCAAATGTTGTTCCTGTGAGGAAACAATATTTAAAGTAAACATCAACATATGTCCTCAAGTGTGAGAGAGAATCACTTGTGAATATCAGAACGGAATGGATGTCGTTGCTTAGCAGCGAATCAAATGAATAGCCTCGCTTCTAAACGATCTGGAATAACTTCTTTTCAAAAGTCTTCGTCAATATATAATCGCCTGTTTGGTGCGACATCCTTGTTAATGAGGATCTCTGGCAGTTTTAAATCTTTCGTTTTCAAAAAGTAGAGTACTTGCTCTTATCTCATATATTAAACAGCATTTATTTTCTTGGTTATTTTTATATATTAAGCACTGTATATTTGTATTTGATCTATTCTTCAAAAGCTGAATCTAGAGACCTTTTAATGGATTGGGTGAAATGGCTCGAATTAAAAAAATAAACAGCAACAAGAAAATGAATGAGTTTTAAAGTGATTTTCAAATTTATAGGATCGGTTAAATGAACATTATTTTTAACCTTATAATAAAATATAAATATACTAAATAAAGATCAATATTTATATCATAATTTAATAACAAAAGGTTTAGTTGGATGATATTCGTTGGTAGTAATTTTATCGGAGAACACAATTCAGAAGAAATGGTACAGTCTTTTAAAAATTTACACTTTTTATATTGTTCGGACGGTTGCCCACATCATTATTGTCATATTCACGACGTTTCGATCGTTATATACTCGGGTCTTCTTCAGATGATATACGGTGGAATTTCGAACTGAATCCTTTATTCAGTTCACTGGGGTGGATCGCTCTAGTTCCTCATGACATGTCTTTACAGATATCACAGTTTCAGTTCTTTCCTTTTAGTAACCCATCTCTCCAACTTTTTGTTCCACCTCTGCTGTGGTCAGTTCTTACCCTCATAACTCTTTGGATTAACTGTCTGCATTACTTCAACCAACCTATGCCCCGTTGATAAAAGCGTTGACTAGAGTATTCCAGTTAATTTTCCGGATTTGTTTTGAATGAATAAATACATTATATGTTGTTTGTTTACGACTGTCATCGCATTTTTCTCTCCTTAAATCCAGAAACTGTACAGCGTGTGATGGACAGAATACCGTCATTTTATCTTTTTAATTTCGATCATGCGCTTTGTTTGTCTTTGATTTTATCGACTGCACAGCATAGTAAGGTCAGTTGGTCATCGTCCGTGAGAAAAAGAGCAGCATGACGAAATTCCCACGCCAGAAATTTTTAAAAGCATTGTGTACTGCTTGTCATTCGTGCCGGAAGCTCCAATACGAACATTTCAGAGTGTTTGGGTGTCAATCTGAGGACTTTGCAGTGGATTCGGAAAGATGTATCCGATGGTGATTACGAATGTACGGCAGCTCGGAAAACTCATACCGATCGTTTTCATGAGAAAAGGACTCCTCAGTTTGATGGTCAGGGCCTCAGACAACACGATTTAGCGATTTTCTGTGTATGCATCATGGTCGGTCTATTTAGCTTCCTCCATGTTTGTAAATTAATTATAGTTAGATCCGATCCTGAGTCTAACTTTAATTTTACCTTCTTATTTAAGATCTCGAGTTCCACATATTTTCTTGTGTTTAGTTTGTCTTCGTAGTGCCTTCTAGTAGTTCTTACCCTACTCGTGTGTTTTTTGTTTCTGCATTGAGATGCCTGATGTCCCATTTTTTCCAAAGCTAAACAGTTCTTGTATTTGAATTGACAGTCTTTATTCCAGTGTAATCCACCATATCTGTAGCATGCAGATGGAGGGGGGCTTATATTTGCTTTCATCTCTGTCATTAATCGCCTTATACCTTGTAAGTGAAATTTTTGTTTTTCTTCTGGGGGAGGGTGAAAATTGTAAACTTTTGTTCAACTTACGTATGTGTGCTACTCCCGATTCCTCGATATCCTTAGAGTCTTCTTTTTATGCTCAAGCATTTTTGGCAGTCTTCTGACAATTTTTGTAGCGTTAATCCAGGCTCGTTTTGAAGCTTCGAGAGCCTTCTTTTGCGCATTTCACTGCTCTTGGCTGAGACGAATCTCTGTACGAAAATAAGACACTTAGAATTGCCCGGAGTCAATTCTGTCATCGCAATGTTTGTTCACGATTGCGGCGAACGTGGAGTAGTTCTCATTTTAGCTTTTTACGAAGTTGAGACATTTCCACCTTTTTTTGAAAAAGTGAAGTCTTTGGAATGAAGAGCTCCGTAAGGTGTGTAACTGCCCCGTCAAACGTCAAATCGTTTGTCTTTTTCGGTAGAATATAGTCCACAAATTTTGGGTACTCCTTTGTTCCCAATTTCCTGAGTAATAAACGTAGCTTCTTAGCTTCCGTCCAATTTTGGCAATCAATGTGGAAAATGTCTTCATAAGGTCTGTAGTTGTCCCCGAAATTGTTATCATCTTCTACAGAGTATTTAAATGTTTCTACTGTGTTCTAAACTGCGTCTTGAAAAAAAGTCGCCTCTTTTTCGATATTCTTTTGTTGTGGGTTACCCGTTATTTTTTAATATTAACTCCTGCAGTTGCATTTGTCGTTCTTGATTTTCCTTCTGAAATTCGAGCTGTCTTTCTTGATTTTCCTTCTGTGTTTGTAGTATTACATTTTCCATTTTTTCCTGTTGAGAGAGCATTTCTTTTTTGCCACTTCTCTTCCATTCTTTCTTGATGTTGTAGTTGCTGTTTATTTTGGTATTTTACAAGTTCTACCAAATACTCCATGCTAAGAGTCTTACGAAAACCTCGATTTTCCGTATTTTGAGGAAGTATCTTTTAATCACGGTGGTCACGCAAAATCCTCGCAAATCCTCGTAAATCTTTGTCGCTCAGTTGTGAACGCTGGCAACGGCAATTTTTTTTTAGTCTCTGAGAAATGCAAATCCTCGTCGCCAAGTTGTTGTGGTGAAGAGATAATTTTTTTTCTTTAAGTGTGGGTCCGAAGTCCTCGGCGCCAAGTTGTTGTGTTGACAAGAGATAATTTTTTGTTCTTTCCGTGTGGGTATGAAGTCCTCGTCGCCAAGTTGTTGTGGATTCCGGGGATGGAATCCTGCACAAATAAATAAACAATGCTAGTAATTGAAATAGGAAAATAAGTGTATTGAACGTAAGGATACAATATTGAAATGAAGATTAGTAGTCCAGGAATCAGGGTTAGTAGAAAGTATACGTACAAGTCTCTGTAAGTGAAGCCGTAATTCTCTCTCTCTCTCTCTCTCTCTCTCTCTCTCTCTGGACTCTACGTATCTCAACCTTATCTGAACGTATCTCCACCTTGTCTCTGTTAGTATAAGTATACTTTAGACGAGTCCATCTTGTGTAAAAGTGGAGAGCCCCATAACAATTATATTAAGTTAAGTTCATATAAATGAATAATTTTTGTTTAGGTTTTAATCAATCGGATGATCACAGTAACACAGTTATTTTCTCGTCCGGATAATCGGAAACTGGAAGAGTTTTTTTTGCTACAAGTTTTTAATTCTGAAAACGTCATAAACTTCATTACAATGAAAAAAAAAGGTATTTGGTGGCTTTTATTTTTAACTTATTATTATGTTAAATTTTTAATCAAATATTAAAAATTATTTTTTACCTTTAATTTGTGAAACTCACGTAGGATCTTAGATACAATGAAATGGAAAAAGTAAAGAACCGCATTTGAAATGGCGAAGAGTTATGAAAGATTTATTTCCCTTTGTTGCAATATGCCATAAGATGGATATTATATCTTGGGTAAAGAAATAAATCGAAGTCGATTTCTATTTTGTTCCTTCCACGTCCCGATGAAAAGGCGATTGCGTTCTAAACAAAGTTTTAAACGTAGGTGACTTGTCGGCATATCATTGGACAAAAACATTCGAATTATACACAAATGAATACGAATTTTACGATATGCCGTATATTAGTAGGTATCCCAACACTTACAGCCGATGAAATTCTTACCTAAACACTAAAAAAATGCATATATTCAACTTGCCGTGTTATTTCATTCAATATCTCCATAAAAACAGAATGCCTACCAAATAAAAGCTTATTTCATGAACTTTGTTTCTATCTTATTTATTTTAATATGTACTCCAGTGTGCGATGAACATTACAGTTTGAAAATAGAGACATTTTTGTGATTTCGCAAAATTTTGGTCATTTTTTTCACTGACCACAGTTTAGAGTACCTCAAATTTTGTAATATTCGCACTCCGCAGGATTTATTACAATTTTCGTAACACGTTACTTTGAAAGTTAACATTCTAAACTTCATTTTCATATATTTTATATTTTTTTTAAATTTTAATAAGAAGTTTTTAAACAATTCAAATGAAAAGTTTGATCGTAAAATTCAAATGCTTCTCGTAAAAATAAAAATAAATCAATCAGAAAATATATTATTAAAACCCTCATTTAATAATCTATGAAACTAAATCAAAATCAAATATGAAACCATAGCTCCATTTTGCGCGTGTGCGATTATGTGTAACCATGTGCTACTCGCTCGGCCATCATTTCAACTCCACGCGAGACTCAATACACAGCGTCAAAACGGACACAAAAAAATCGACCAGCATGTTTTCTATGGACGAAATTTTCTAGGAAATTGCTAAGAATTTGCTTTAAATATTAATTTTCTATGATATGTAAAATGTAAATGGGATTTAAAATCTTTTTCGTCATAAAAAATATGAAACAAAAATCGATTTGTTTACTTTACGCTCAGATTTAAATCGCGAATAATAAAACGTAAAACTTATTGATCGAAAAATGTTCTTATGCAAAGAATTAGATAGAAAATATTCTACAAAAAATTCTAGAATGTCTTTTATGTTTTTTGCAGCAATCTCACAATAATTTTCAGCATTTCAGTTTCCAAGTATCATTTTGTTTAAAGTTACCCCTTCAAACAATTTTCTTACTTTTTAAATTATCTAATGAATGGATTTTAGTTACGATTTATTGCTATCAAGACATAAATTTATGATTTAATATTCATTTTCCTAATTTATTATTATTTCTTAGTACTATTTATTTCATCCGGATTATTAGTAATCATTAGTGGGTATTGCTTGGTTTGTGTTAAGCTTCTCTCTCTCTACAGTCCAGAAATTGTACATGTTGAGTCAGGACTGTACTTGTTCAGCATCTGCTCCATATACATTCTAATCTGTTGCTTTTAGGTCATTTTAACCATGATAAATGGTAAGAGCACCTCCAGAAATGGCTAGATATGGAATTTGATGTTTCTAGTGTAAGAAGTATTAATTTTATGACACAATTCAAGCAAGTCTAAAATCGGCCTTTCAAATACCTTGTAACAAAAGATTAAAAAGCAATTTTTTCAATTTTGAAGTGGAATAATCCAGAATATATGCATTCTATCACTCCCCCCCAAATTAGGAATATAACTGGTATACTTATAATGTGATATTTGAAGTTTGGGATGGATGTGGGTCTTATTTCCAGTTTTATGAAATGTCAAACCTCTGGTTATGAGTTGTTTGCACGTCGTTGCAGAAGTTTTGATTTAAAAAATTTGTATATTCAGACTGAATTTATTTAAGAAATATACAATGTTACTATCTATACTTTTATTATTAATTTCTTTGTTATCTACCTAACAAGCTAGTATAATTTTTACTGTTGTTCTTAATTGCTTTTTAAAATATAGGAGTCCAAATATGGTATTTTGTCCTAATTCATAATAGACAAAACAAAAGTCGAGCCCATGTGTAAAAATAAAAATAAATCTGCCAAAATTAAACGGTTTGAGATAGTTTGCTGAAATAAAAACTGCTAAATTTCTCTAATCATGTAGATTAAAAGGATGCAATCTGATAACACCTAGTACCTCTTTGAAATTTTCATCTGTAATACCTAATATTAGTAATCACCATATTTCTTATATTAAATTTAATTCATATAAATGAATAATTTTCGGTGAGGATTTAATCTTTCGGGTGATCTCAGTCTCCCAGTTCTTTCACGACCGGATAATCGGAAATTGGAAAATCGTGATACGGATAACAGAGAAAATATTATTTTTTACCTTTTAATCAGATAATCAAATAACCGGAATATCGAGATACGAATAACATATTGTATTACTTCTTTTCTCCTTTATTTTTCACCATATTTAACTTTTTATTTAACCCTGCCAATAATCTTGGTTGACATGGTATATCTAATACTATAGGGAGAGAAAAACATCTAAAAATATCCAGTGTATAGGACAATCTTTTTAAATGTCGTATCTCTTTCAGGAGCCCATCAGGCGATTTAAGTTTCGATGAAGCCAGAATAAAGTAAGTGGGAATGGTTTTAACATTTGCAGTATCATTTTAAATGTGAAAGAGAAATCAAAATGTGGTTTGGAATATAAATAGAGTATTTGGAAAATCTACGAAATGTATTCAGTAAGATGGAAATGTCGCTAGAAACAATTAAAAGACCGTTGAATTGTTATGCATTACAATTCTTCCTGTATAGCTATGAATGTTGGACACTGCACTTTGAAATACGGGTGCTATGCTCTGTCCGTTCTCATCAACGGCCCATAATTGTCCCCTGTCTCTTATACTCCTCCCTTTCTTGCTGATAGCAGACATTTTATTCAAAACTAGATTGTCATATACACTCCAGTCAAAGTTTCACAAAGACCAGCAACCTTGTTTCTCATTGGCATATATATATATATGTGTGTGTGTGTGTGTGTGTGTGTGTGTGTGTGTGTGTGTGTGTGTGTGTGTGTGTATTAAAAAAAATATATCCGAAACACTTCAAACAATTTTGGTGGTTCACGGCCCATAATTGTCCCCTGTCTCTTCTACTCCTCCCTTTCTTGCTGATAGCAGACATTTTATTCAAAACTAGATTGTCATATACACTCCAGTCAAAGTTTCACAAAGACCAGCAACCTTGTTTCTCATTGGCATATATATATATATATATATATATGTGTGTGTGTGTGTGTATGTGTGTGTGTGTGTGTGTGTGTGTGTATGTGTGTGTGTGTGTGTGTGTGTGTGTGTGTGTGTGTGTGTGTGTATTAAAAAAAATATATCCGAAACACTTCAAACAATTTTGGTGGTTCACGGCTTGAACCTAAAAAGCCATAAAAATGCACAATATTTAACACACAAACCGTCTGGTGGATAAACCTTTCTCAAAACGTGTATAAAATACAAGCTATATGATTAAACATAGATCCTTAACATTTTATTTTTGCAAATAGCAAAAATAAAATATTTATAAGCCAAACGAAATGAAATAGTCTAGATGTTAAACAGCAACAAGATATTCAAAGGGGTGATGATTTTTGTTTTTGATTACGGGATGAAATCCGATATCAATGAATAACAATCGCCAGGAATAGATACGGAAAATAAATGTATTAACGTAATAATACAAACTGGTAATACGGGTTATTAGATCCAGGAATGCGGGTTAGTAGCAATAATATATATACAGTCTTGATATTGAAGTATAGCGGTATGACTCCTTACTGAGTCTAGGTGCTGTGACGGTGACTCTTGTGTTAACCTCCTCTAATACTACTCTGATACAGACTGTCTTAAAGTACTGCCAACTGTCCGGGTATTCACTGGTAGTAATATATGTATACCTCGGTTGAGTCCATTTGGGTAAAAAGGGGATAGCCCTTGACACCCCACTACTTACATAGGGAGTTAGTATCTTTTCCATTCATGGTTGATGATCAGAGGTTCAGTAAATTTTCTCTCCTGTTTGACCTTCTAAATTCTGTATATTTCTGTGGTCTTTGAATCTCAAAAGCTTCAAACATTGCGTCCATCGCATCGTCATTTTCTGCGGGTGACGAGCTTGGCTCTTCAACCCGTCTATTTTGTATTTGGTCAATATGTTTTCCGTGGGTAAATTTTTCGCCTTTTGTGAACATCAAGTTTCCTTGTCTGTTAATTATTGTATTTGGTTCCTCATAAGACATATTGTTATTGAAATAGACCAATCCTTGTTTGAATGATCTCTTTGGTACAATAGGTGTATACTGGTTTGTGTTCTTGTTTGGCAATAATTTATCAAACCCAGACCGTATTCTCCGGGCAAACATGAATTCCGCTGGTGAAAGACCAGATGGTGTGTTCCCGTTACGTGTTATTCTGTATAATTGGAGGAACTGATGTATCGCTTTTTCTGTCGGTACATCTTCGGCTTTTTTAAAGCTCTTTTTAGTGTGTCTACGAATCTTTCGGCTTGTCCGTTCGACCTCGGCTGGTACGGAACTATCTTGATATGCTTTACTTGGTATGTCTCACAAAATTCTTTGAAGTCACTGGAGGTAAATTGTGTACCGTTATCAGTTACCAAGCAATCCACGGCGCTGAATCTGGCGAATAATTCGTGTATACAGTTTTATGGTATTTTCTGTCGTCGGGTGTTTGAATCTGGAAACCTCAGGCCATTTACTGAAACTATCTACTGTTATTAAGTAGTAGTAACCGTCTATGGGTCATGCGTGATCCACGTGGATTCTGGACCACGGCCTATCAACTTTAGGCCATGGCTTTTGTATAGAGGGTGGTGCTTTCGCCGCAGCAGCACAGCCTTTACAACTTTCCACCATTTGCGTAATATCATCGTCCATGTTAGGCCAGTAAACAAAACGTCTCATAAGTGACTTCATACGTTTTTTTCCCGGTATCCTAAATGAAAATCTTTCAACATTCGCCTTCGTAGCGACTTCGGTATTACCGCTCTCTCGTTATACAATAATATG
Organism: Acanthosepion esculentum; assembly: GCA_964036315.1. Classification (NCBI taxonomy): domain Eukaryota; kingdom Metazoa; phylum Mollusca; class Cephalopoda; order Sepiida; family Sepiidae; genus Acanthosepion; species Acanthosepion esculentum. The sequence continues at coordinate 17,464,549 of OZ038502.1, forward strand.
TACTCACAGATTGAGAAGCTGTCTGCTAAATTCCTTTCCTTCTCTTCTATTTTTTCTTGCTATTCTGAATAAATTCATCCTTTTCCGCTTCTCTTCTTATCTCTAGCAAAGTCACAGGTAGTTCCTTTATTGTATTGTATAACACTTTACTGATTTCATATTCAGCTTGTAATGCCGCTATTACCGAGTCTTCCAACGGTTCGCTTTTCGCCGGTATTAATCGCGATAGTCCATCAGCGTGCCCAATTTTCTTTGATGGTAAGAACTCAAGTTTGAAATTGTAGTTTAGCAACAGTTCCCCATCTTAAAAGTCTGTTTGCTGTATAGACTGGTTGACCTTTTTTGAACCGAAAATCGTAAGAAGGGGTTTGTGGTCCGTTTGTAGCGTGAACTCTCTCCCATAAATATATCTGTGAAAATGAGTTATTGCAAATATTATGGCTAATGCCTCGTTTTCGATCTGTGAATAGTTACTCTCCGCCGGTAATAAAGATCTAGATGCGTGCGCAACGGGTTTCTTTGTACCGTCCCGCATCTTGTGTAGAATACACGCACCTACCCCATGTGAGCTCGCGTCACTTGCAATAATGATTTCTAATTCGGGATCGAAATGTGTCAGTGTTAACTCCGAAGTTAATTTTTGTATTATTTCCTTAAACGCTTTTTTACAGTCTTCTGTCCAATTCCAATTATTTTCCTTTTTTAGTAACTCATTTAGTGGGGCCCTCAATTTATGCATATTATCAATAAATTCACCATGTTAGTTAGCTAGACCCAGGAAACTTTGTAATTCTGCAACGTTTTGTTGGTTCAGGCATGTTTTTAATTGCCGATGCCCTCTCTGGGTCTTGTCTCCTGCCACTTTCATTAATTTCTGGCTTAAGTATTTAATTTCATTTAGGAAAAAATCACACTTTTCACCTTTTACTTTAAACCCAAAGTCCTGAAGTCTTCTGAAAACCGCCTTTATGTGCGATGTGTTCTCTTCAACATTGTCGCTCTTAATTAGAATGTCATCCAGATAAGCGGTCGCACAATTCTGGGCGGTGAGCATGTGTCCATCGTCGGCTGAAAAACTGCTGGTGCAACTTTTACCCCGAACGGTAGTCTGTTGAATTTATACAACCCTTTGTGCGTATTAATACATAGAATTTTCGTACTCTCTTCTTGTACTGGGATTTGCAGATAAGCCTCACTTAGATCTATTTTTGAAAATATCTTACCGCCGTTGAGCTTTGTAAGTATTTCCTCTGGGCTCGGTAATGGGTAATGATGGTCCTTTATAGCTTTATTTAGCCCCGTCGAAAAATCTGCGCATACACGGATTTCTTCTGATTTCTTTTTTACATAGACTACCGGTGCTGCCCATTCACTAAACTCTATTTTTGAAAGGATCCCAGTTTGTTCAAGTCTCTCTAATTCTTTGTCGATTTCTTCTATAGTAGCAAACGGTATATATCGCTTCTTTCTAAATACTGTTTGGACGTTTTCTTCGTTCCAACCCGCACGCAAATACCTCGGCAAATTGGTTATATAATTCTTCCTTTAACTTTGTCGCCTCTGATGGTTCACCGTCCAACCTTTTGCAGAATGAGCTGATAGGTAGGTCCCAAACGTTGATTTTTTGCATCCAGTCTGTCTCCTCTAGATGTTTTCATTACGTATATCTTGAGTTTTCCCGTGAAATTTAACATTTACGATTATTTATCCTTCGAATTTTAAACGCTTTCCTGTCACCGACTTAGTAATTTTTGTGTATGTAACATGGTTGATCTGTTAAGCTTTTTCCATGTCTAGGTTAATTATCGTCAGATCGGAACACGAGTTTAGTTGCAATTTTATCTTTTTATTTAAGATTTCAAGTTCCACATATTTCCTTATGTTGGTATTGTCTTCGTCATCCACCCTAGTAGCTCTCATCCTACTAGTAGCTTTTCTATTCCTACATTGCAACGCCTTGTGTCCCATTTTTCCACACACAAGACAGTTTTTATATTTAAAACGGCAATCCTTGTTCCAGTGTAGTCCTCCAAACCGATAACATGCAGATGGCGGGGGCTCATATTTGCTTCGATTTACATTATAATTTGCCCTATATTTTGTACTTTTTCCCTTATTATAGAATTTTTGTTTTCTTTCCGGGGAGGGTGAAGAACGTAAACTTTTGTTTAACTTACGTATATGTGATACTCCTGACTCCTCAATGTTCTTTGAGTCTTTCTTTATACTCAGGCATTTTTGGCAATCTTCTGATAGTTGTTGTAGTGTTAGTCCAGGTTCATTTTGTAGTTTTGAAAGCATTCTTTTGCGCATTTCATTATCTTTTGCTGAGACTAACGCTTGAACGAAGATGAGACACTTGAATTTGCCCGGTGTTAATTCTGCCAACTTGAAGTCGTCGCAATGTTTATTCACGATTGCGGCAAACGTGAAATAGTCCTCATTTTCGGCCTTTACCAGATTAAGACATTTCTACCTCTTGTGAAAGAGTGAGGTTTTGGACTGAACAGCTCTGTAAGACATGTAACTGCTTCGTCAAACGCTAATTCGTTCATCTTTTTTGGCAAAATGTAATCCACAAATTTTGTGTATTCTTACGTTCCTAATTTTCTGAGCAAAAGATGTAGCTTCTTATCTTCTGTCCAGTTTTGATAAGCGATGTTAAAGATGTCTTCGTGGCGTCTAAAATAACCCCCGAAATTTTTATCCTCTTCTATAGAGTATTTGAAAGTTTCTATCGTATTCTACACTGCGTCATTGGAAAAAAAATAGTCTCTTTTTCGATATTATGTTGTTTGTTACCCGCTACCTTTAATATTATTTCCTGTAGTTGCATTTGTCTTTCTTCATTTTGCCTTTGTATTTCTTGATTTTCCTTCTGCGTTTGTAACAATTGTTTTTGCCATTTTTCTTTCATTCTTTCTTGGAGTTGTAATTACTGTTCATTTTGGTATTTTATAAGTTCTACTAAAATACTTTTAAAATCCTCCATGATAAGGGTCTTACGAAAAACCCTATTTTCCGTGTTTTAATCGTCGTAAATCGCCCAGTTGATGTGGATACTGGCAAAAACGGCAATTTTATTCTTTTTGTGCGAGTTCGAATACCTCCTCGGCAATTGGTTGTCGACAAGGGGGGATTGTTCTTTTTTCTTTCTTTCCCGTTGGAGTTCGATACACTCGTCGCCAATTTGATGTGGATTCGGGGATGAAATGTGATATCAATAAATAACAAACGCAAGGAATAGATACAAACTGGTAATACGGGTTAGTAGATCCAGGAATGCGGGTTAGTAACGATAATATATATACAGTCTTTTTATTGAAGTATCGCGTTATGACTCCTTACTGAGTCTAGGTGCTGTGACGGTGACTCTTGTGTTACCCTCTTCTAATACTACTCTGATACAGACTTCTCGACTGTCTTAACGTACTGTCCGGGTGTTCACTGGTAGTAATATATGCATACCTCGGTTGAGTCCATTTGGGTAAAAAGGGGATAGCCCTTAACAATTTTCTAACTGATTTCGTAAATCTTCACAAATGTTTATTATGCGCACCTCCTCTCTGTAGTACAGCTCCTGCTAAGGGCGCTGTAGCATGTCTTACGTAACATTATCCAGCTTGTCAGGGATTCTCTGCTTAAGTTGCTCTAGACTTTTTTTTAAGATGTGGGATATAAATCTGTCGTTTCACATAGACCCATAGAAAAACATCACACAATATCAAGTCAGGTTAATGTGGTGGACATTTCAAAAGACAATTCTCACTGGAACGACCGATCCATCTTCCTGGAATATTCTTAATTAGATATGTGCGCACAGTCAAGGTACTTTTTTACACATTTTGATAGCATTTGAATGAAAACTGGCTATGCTTTTGGACTACAAAATGATGCCAATTTTTCGAGGACACCCTGTATATTTGGCATATTATGAAGAAAGGTAGCCTGTAGCTTTTGAACCTCACAGAACATGTTGAAGGCAGAGGGAAACAGAGAGTAACCCAACTAAGAAGTCTGTAAATGGATGACAGACCTTACTAAGAGCTACAAATGATGGGGATTTGTGGAGAACCAATGATCGGCAAGGTTATGAATCGACACGCAAATATATGATGATCATGTATTTAGGATGGGGTCGGAGTCTATCATCGTACATCGCCGTTTTCTTTTCTTTATTATCTGTGAATTGGCATGTCATTTGCGAAAGGTAGTGAATTGTTATACTGCTGCCGTCTCCTTGCTTTTGAATTACGATATTTCTTTCTCTTAAATTGGTTGCCACACAAGTCTATAGACCCATGTCTATCGTGGGATTCCCAGCAATTTTACTTTACAATAGGTTGTGGTTCCGTGCTGTGAGCAGACAAGGAAAGGAAAGCACAGGAACTCCTACAGAAGGTACTAAAGAAAATTAAGATAAAGGAATAACACTTAATTACAATTAGAGAGAATGTATGGTTGCCATCCCAGACTGCGAACAACGAAACGAACAGCAAAATCAATCATTCATGAAAATGTCAA
>OZ038502.1:17474072-17496572 GCA_964036315.1 Acanthosepion esculentum
GTGGGACTTCTCTTTCATATTGTCCGTAAACCATACGTTTATATGCGGTATGTTAATGGCACCTTTTCTATTTTTGACTGACTTTATTTGGAACTCAATTCTCTCCATCCATCCCTTCAGTTTACTATCTGAGTTGTTATTGTACTTTGACCTTTCTAGATGTTCTCGTAGAACGCGTGAATTGTATTTTTGTTACCAGTACCTTTCGTAAACCCACTTTTACAGTCTTGTACACAAGTTGGAAGTAGATTTTTTCCAAGTCTCACAAAAATGGTCTAATTTCTACCCTTGTCCACGCTCTTTCGTGATCTGTTCTCCTAGCTTGTTAAACTGAGTATTGTCAGGTATTCAAGTAATGTTGAATGTAACTCTTATCCCACTAATGTCATTAAACACGTATATTATAGTAAAATTAGAAGGTTTTTAAAACTTCTAATTTTACAAATATATAAGTGTTGTTCTAGAACCTAGTAGATGCCCAATTTACTTGAAGTAAGGCAGGACGTGCGAGTTGCTTGCTGACAGAATTTCGGCTCGTGTTCCTTCCTGCTACAAAGCTGTCGGGCTTGTTTTGGAAAATAATTCCGTAGCGAACTTTCCTGTGTCAAGAGGAAGCAAAGGTCTCTGGCTTTAAAGCATACAAGGGATCGTGTGACCCTCGTGACGTGTGACAATGCTGCAGGATTATTGTTAAAGCCAGGACTTACTTAAAAGTCTAAAAACCATAAGGGCTTAAAAAAACAAAAACAAGAATCTGCTACCCTACATTGGATGCGCAATCCAAAGGCGTGGATAACGAAGATGCTTACTTTCGACTGTTGCGACCAGTTTTTTACCCCTCAAGTCAAGGTGTATCTATTAGAGAAGGGCTTGCCATTCGAATACTTCTCCTTATGGATAACACTGCTGTCCACGCTACTGATCTGTCGCATGCTACGTGCCTCCAAAATATCTAGAAGTTACTGCAAGAAATGAAGCCTCCCACCATTAACGCGAGCTGGAAGGATTTGTTGTCCGAGGTTATTAACGATAAGGGATAAACACCTGCCGAAATCCAACACTCCACAGCGCAGAAAGCCTTGCAGTTGGCTGCGATCATTGGAGGTGACAGCTTTGCAGGCATGACCACTGGAGACATCGACGAGTTATTAGACTGCCACTTCCAACCACTAACCGGCGCAGACCTCGAAGACTTGACGAAGTCGGCCAGCGAAGAAGAAGAAACAGAACAAGAAACGGAAGAACTGTTATTGCTTAACTGATGTCCTTGTTATTAATAGAGGACTGTAATGGCTGGGTTTTTAAGAGAACAGGGAAGGTTTTAAAAGTCCAAATACACGTTAAATAAATACTGTAAATATATAAAGGAAGAGAGAGAAAAATATTGATAGATAAAGGAAGAAAGAGATAGAATCTATCTATCTATCTCTCTGTCTATATATATATATATATATATATATATATATATATATATATATATATATATATATATATATATATATATATGAAATAATAAGATTAACCAGTATTTCAGAGCTGACACCGATCTGTTGTTTTATGCTCCCAAAATATCATGTTGCATATTTAACTGCATCTGCTTTGCAGATTAATCTTCATCGCATGACATTTGCAGTCTGATGTGCCTAAGGTGAAAATGTGGTTGCAGGTGCGATAATAATTTTTATTTTAAATTATTCAATTTTTTTATACTTTTATTTGAATACGGTTGTTTTCATTGCACTTTGAGTAGTTTAAACATTTTTTTTTTAATTTTGCTAAAATTTGTTGAAAGTTTTAAGGTAATTATATACAGTGATGTTCGATAAAAGTGACTCACCTGATATTTTTTTTTTACTAAATTTTCTCTTATCCGATGAAAGATCCGATGCAGAAACTTTGAAAGCTCTTTGAATTTAGCAGTAAGTACTGTCAAGCATCCGTTCAGTATAATGTTCAGGGGATGATTTTATTTTCATGGAACTGTTTTCTTAAAACCTATTGAAAAGACCATCAGGAGCGAGCAGTACAAGATAATTTTAGAGTCTTGTCTGCTCTTTTCTGCTGAAAGGGTGCAAATTGACCCAACCAAGCTCATTTTTATGCAGGATAATGCCCCCTGTCATAAATCAAAATTGATGAAGGAATACTTTGATGAGAAGCAGGTGAGTGTTATGACATGGCCGCCCCAATCTCCTGACTTCAACCACATAGAAATATTATGGTGCATTATAAAGTACAGGCTCTCGAGAAAGCAGTTGAGCAACAAAGAGGCTTTGGTTGTAAATTTTATATCCCAATGTAATTCAATGCTTGGAAATGAGTTTTGCCAGAATCTAATGAAGTCAATGTCAAAAAGTGTTGAAAAGGTTATATAAAATAAAGGAGGACCCATAGATTGTTAAATATTTCGAAATTTATTACCTATTATAAATAAATTATACCTCCATTATTCTTTATTTAAAGCTGTTCGGTTATGTTTCTATTGATTTCTAGTTGCAGAAAATAAGTGAGTCACCTTTTTTTGCAAAGATATTTTCCCTAAATCTCATTTATATCCAAAATTTATAATTATCAATAGAATACCTTATGGTGAGTAAACTTTTTTACTAGGTGGTCGGGAAGGGGTCTTCATATTAGTAAGATTCAAAATTAGTTTGACCCAAAAAACAATTGTCGAAATTTTTTTTTAAGTAGAAAATCAAGTGAGTCACTTTTATCGAACACCTCTGTGTATATGACATGTTTGTTTTAATTATTTAAATATAATATGTCTATTTTGCTAAATCCTTATAATTAAATATTCTATTTAACATAGCCCCCACTGAACAATAAAAATTAATTACAGGCTATATTCATTTCATACTACCAACCATAGTAATCCATAAAAAATCAGCAATTCTTCTCCGTCAACTAGAGCGTTATGAAAGACCAACGTCGTATATAAATTTAAAATTTTCCATTGGGAGATTTCATCTCTGATAAGAATGTTTAACACCTATGATGGTTTTACAACTACGACAATGACGATAAGCCTTACGTTTCACTTGAATAGTTCAATCTCAGAAGATATAAAGAAACACGTAGGACCACATGCAGTGTTTAGACAGATATTAGTCGAAAATACCTCAGTACTTCATCAAGAAAACAATAAGCAACAGCTTAAAACAATAATGAGCAAAAACCTAAAATTCTGGAAAGCCTTCATATAAGAGAATTGCGAGCAAAAATAAATAAAGTCAACTAGAAATATAGCAACAATGTACTTAAATGCATGTAGCAGCAACGTGTTATATAAAAACACTTAATTAAAAGGGATTACTAAAATCTGTTATTTTCTTTCTTCCCATCTCTCTATTTCTCTCACTTTCTTCTCGTCTCTTTTGCTTTCTCTTAAAATGTCAAATTTTTTTCAACACAGGTCAGGCCAAATATTATTTATTCGAAAATTCTTATATAAACTTGTTATTACATCACTACAAAAATTTGCCATTTTGTTTCAACCATTCTGGTATCTTATAAATGATGATCATCACTTGATAAGACACCAGAAATGTTGAAACAAAATGGCTATTTTTTAGTGATGTTATAACATGTTTATGTTATAAATTTTGAATATATATATATATATATATATATATATATATATATATATATATATATATATATATATATATATATATATATATATATAGGGTGTCCATAAAGTTCATGTGCACTTTAAAAAATTTAAAACTTTTGCGATAGAAATAATCTGTAAAAAATGTTATAAAGTTTAATGTACCTAGTTTTTAGTATAGCTAAAATAACTAATGTGATTTCAGCAATTACTCTAAATCAGTTGGCAAATGTTTTCCGTGAACTGCAAAATCGTATTACCTCATGTATTGCCAATGATGGAGGACATGTGGAAACTTAAATAAAATTACAATAAAACCTTAAAAAATATAGATTTACTTTTTTCTAATCCTTTTAATAAATACAGAATAAGAAATAAAACCAAATATACTTGAGTAATATCTTCGATTTGAGGAATGACAGGCCGGATTCAATTTTTCTCTTACTTAGATGACATACCAACCGTAAATATGGAGAACATTTTACCGGAAGTGAATAATATCTGGGTTACATATTTGAAAGCAAATACCTTTTAGTGCATAAACACCTTGATATATTTTCTGCTGACTTAATTAACAGAGAACGTGGGGATGGAAAAATCAATAGTTTGACAGAGGGCGTTTTCAAAAGAACGTATAATTACCATGTGCCGTTATTCTGAAAAGATACTGTAAGAACACTACCGTGTTAAAATTTGTTTACAAAATTAAAGTCGAAAAGAACAGTCCGTTAAATATACGATAGTCTATAGTGCGGAAGAGTTACACGGAATAAGGTACAATTTTAAAGTTATACCAGGAGCCTTTTGATATTTCCATATATCTGTTCTCTAAAATATGCAAGAGCAGAAGTCATGAAAACATGCTTTCAACCGCAAAAATTATTTAATATCTAATACGAAAGCCGGGTTGCTAGCTCTTCCTGTAAAAAAATATAGAAAAAATGAATTGAAGTTGATGATCCTTCCATTTGAGGTGTGTAACACGGGTAAGTATGATTTAATTTTTTATTTTTCTAACCATTGTATCTATAAAAAGAATGTATAACCATAAAAATGTCGTACCCTGAAGATCCGCGTAGGTGAAACCTAGGTAGGTTTGTCTGGCTTTTTAGGTTCATAGTTAGATTTACTTTACTTAGTGTATTGACTATTTAGTTACATTTGCTTTACTCGTGTTGGAGGTTTTTTTTCTTTGGACTCTGAACTTGGATTCTGGACGATTGTTTTCACCTCAATTGCATGTTCTTTTTTATGCCTCATATTTCCTTGGGTATTGTTTTGTTCATTTGCAAGCCAATACACCTAAGGTTTTTCGAGTATAATTATTATTTTTTTAAGCATTTCACCCCAAGGAAGGCGGGAATCCACTAGTACGCAATTTGTTAGAGAAGATTTGGAGCGAGAGCAGATAGGAGTGATAGAGGAAAGGATGAGGAGAAGGATAGTGGATAGATCAAGGCAACTGAAGATGTCGATTTACATTACATTTGAATATTTGGAGATTATAGTTGTCAGGGAAACAGGAATAAGGAAGTGAGATCCACAGACGAGAGGTGCGAGACATGAAGCTATTGGAGTAGAAGAGACGGCTATACGTAGCAGTTTCAATAGCGAAAGGGTCAGAGCGGGAACCCAGCTTCGTAGGACGCTTGAATTCATGAAGTCTGGGAACCAGCGAAAGCAGCTCATCGGAGCAATTACGATGAAATTATCTGTAAAAAAAAGTCAGTGAGAGAGTGAATGCAGACGAGATGCCAGATCAGGGCCAATTACATTGCATATCCGTCTCTGGACCTTATCAAGAACCCCGAGGCAAACAGAAGGTGCTCCAGACCATATATGGCAGCAATACTCCATGCAAGGGTGAATGGTTGATTTGTAGATTTGAATGATCGATTCCGGGGAGAAAAATTTTCTGGCGCGGCACAGGGAGCCAACTTTACTTGCGGTCGACGAAACAATTGACTCAATATATTTGTTCCATCTCAGGTCAGGAGACAACGTGAGACCGAGCAGCCGCAGAAAGGTTCTCTCGAGAAGTTGAGAGTCAGACGTTTTAACGGGGGGGCAGGGAAGGATCTCTGTGGTGATTAATAGAGAGCAGTTTTGTTTTTGAGGCGTTAAAGTTAACCAGCCAATTCCTGTTCCAGTTCACAACCGATTGGAGGTCCTTTTCGAGTCGAACAGCCAAGTTAGTTTTGTTAGCGACACTAGATGTGTTTCTGAGGCAGGAGTAAATTGTAATGTCGTCCTCGTAGACGCCTACCTGGGAATCTATGGCGTCAGGAAGATCGTTTGTGAAGATAAGGAACAGAGTAGGTCCTGGGATCGAGTCTTGAGGAAAAATTGCTTTCGTGGGAGAGGAGCCGGAGGAGAATCCGTTGAGAACAATCTACAATTCACGGTTTCACAGGAATGATAGTATTAGGTCAAACAATCGACCTGTAATACCATGACCCTGAATCTTGCGATGAAGGCCGGCATTCCAAACCCTATGAAACGCTTTGGATATGTCTGGGGCAGTCACGGGATTCTCCACTAATTTGAAGAGCTTGGTAGACAATTTCAGTGATGGCCGAAAGCACATCAGCTGAATATCGGACAAGCGGAGACCATATTGCTTGTCTGAGAGCAGATCATGGGATGTAAGTTGGTTAACCACTTCGGCGTTGATTAAGGCTTCGGAGACTTTGCCGAAGAGCTGTAGGAGACTGATAGGACGGTAATTAGAAGGGTCATCGGGGTCGCCAGTGTTCATAAATACAGGAACAATTGCTGAGGATTTCCAGCTGTCTGGAAATCAAGATTCCTTCAGGCAGTAGTTATATAATTTGGATCCTAGTGTTATAAAATATTAAAACTGCTCCACAAAAAAGCTCAATGTATTTATTATTACAGAGCAAATAATCACTACACAATAAAATCCAAAATTGCCTCATTTGTGGAATGAGCTTATTTAAACTGACGAAAAATTCGTCCAACTTATTCTACCCCGGTATAGACTGAGTTCGTATCAGATTAAGAAATTTAAGTGTGTAGCTTTTACAGTTGTGGCTTTCAAAGTTAAATTTCTAATTCTTACACGAACGCAGTCTGTAACGAGGTTGAAGATGACGGGCGAATTCTTGTTGGTTGAAATAATCTATTCCCCATATGACGTAATTTGGGATTTTATTGTGTACTATATATATATATATATATATATATATATATATATATATATATATATATATGTGTGTGTGTGTGTGTGTGTGTGTGTGTGTGTGTATATAAGTTACCATTCGTTTATATATTTTATCTACTTTCATACTATCAGCTTTGTGTAAGATTCGTACTCAAGGGTAAGTTTTGATGTGTTTGTCGTCTTTCTGTTTAGAGCGTTTCCTATATAATTCCATTCTCCTTTATTTAGACTGCTGTCATAAGTGGATTAAAAATGTGAGTGTCGTCCGTGTTCGGAAAGGCCACTCAACATCACAGCACTACATGAAGTCTACTCCTGAAATAGAAATATCGAAAATATTGTAATACGGAAGAATGATGAAGATGAAGTTCATTTTATTGCTAGAACAACATTGTCATTCTCGAAATTACAGTTAAATTCACAAAACTATCCTCAAAGACCACTACTTCCAGGAAAAGAGACATAGAGGCATTAGAATCAATAACGATGGAGCCGAAAGAACATAATTCCAGGAAATCGTATATGCATGATTATATATTACATATAACGGTATAATATTACTCACAAACACTAGTTCGAAGCTACACACTAGAAATTCAGAAAGACATACACCTATATTGAATTTTAAAAAATTATAAACCAAATTTATATCTTTTCCAATACATAAATTAATTAATGATTAATTTCTTGAAATATTGTATTAATAACGGCATCTTAATGTCGTTAAAGTGAGAAGGGTACATAAATTAAATCCTATATATATTTGAAACAATAAAATCCGTTCAGAAAGTTTGTTAGTAGGGCATTAGCGCGAAAGTACTTGGAGGACATAGTTGTAGACTTACCATGTTTTATTTTCCATGTTTTAATAGATTTTCATAAAATTCAAATTTATATATGATTCCCTCACACACACACACACACACATATATATATATATATATATATATATATATATATATATATATATATATATATATATATATATATATATATATATAAACAAAACAAGAACAGTAAGATATATAATCCGATGTTCTTATTGATATATTTTATTTTTATTTTTACAAAACAGTGCTCAATGTAAATTTACAGAACATAAATATTATAAATTAACTGTTTTGAAATATGGTTGTTTCGCAACACAGTAATAACCATGTTTCAAAAACCGAAGCTAAAAACTTGAAATATAATTATATAATTAAATTAAAAGCATTAGTTCTGTTTAATCTTCAAGCGAATTTTGGAATAACTTATTTTTAAATTTGCTGAGTTTTAAACGCACATAAAAATTCATAATTTCCTGTTTCCAAGGATACAGAGAAATCTAATCATTCAAACAGGGGCAGTATCGTGTTCATTTTTATTAACAATTTTTGTATCAATTATGAGTTACGTTCGAAAAAGTGGTTTAGGGAATTCTGACATCCGTTAAACGCATGTCGTCGGGTTTCTTTTATTATTTACGACAAAATTGTTTCCGACATTTTTATTTTACTTGTATACTTAAAGATTATTTCTAAAATGGGTGTTTGAGTTAGAATACGGTTTTATTTAACTACAATTTTAAAATATTTTACTCTTAATTACTAATACACTATATTTCTTTTTAAATCAAGTGAATGTAATAGAATTACTTAAATTATTATAAATATATATATATATATATATATATATATATATATATATATATATATATATATATATATATATATATATATTTTAGAATTGGACATAGCCCGACAATTTATTTAAAGACATTTATATTATTCTAAAATATATGACGTCATTTGTTTACATTTGATACGCTAGAGCAGATATGAATAGAAGAGATTCATGGAAGATTTAAGTATAAAGATAGTAAAATCGACCTTGCTAACCAGACGCTGCTCTGTGGCCGAAAGGTTAAGGCACATCACGCGAAATGATGGTTCCGTATAAGATACAGGTTCGATTCCTGTCGGAGAGCGAAAATTTTCTATGAAAATTTCTCGGACATTCAGGCCGGTAAATGTTATTTAATACTGTTTATTATAAAACAGAGCATTTGCTTAAATACATGTATCTATAAAAAGAACGTTAAACATAATATAAATGTCTTTATATATATATATATATATATATATATATATATATATATATATATATATATATATATATATATATATATATATATATATATATATATATTAGGAGGATTTGAAATAATCATAATTAAGAATTCACCGAGTCTAGAAGAAACCTCAACAGAATGCTGAAATCACTGGACGGCAGTTTCGTCCATTAAAACCGAACAATTAAGATGGGGGGGGGGTGCAAAAGTCCATGCCATACCGGCCGTCCAGTGCTTTCTGCATTCTGTTGAGGTTTCTTCTACACTCGATGAATTACTTAATTATGATTATTCCAAATCTTCCTAATTATTTCAATCTGTATATCCTTGCTTGAACCGGCTTCTAATGCTCTGGACTGAACGGCTTGGGGAGAGTAGTCGTGTCACGTGGGGACACAGTCCTATAGGTTAAGGGAAACTCGAATGAATTCCACCACGGAATATATGTGATCGAGAGGCGCTATACCGAGTCTAATTCATTATCTCTTCTTTACCGAGGCTCGTTGGTACAGTTGGTATGGGGTTTGCCTCCTATCGTAACTGTTCGGGTTTCAATTTTCGGTAGTGGATGCGCACTCTTGATGAGCCCCAAATATGGGGCGATCTGCCTTCCAGTGCTTTCCGTATTCCTTTGAGGTTTTTTCTAGTCTCGATGAATTACTTAATTATTATATATATATATAAATGCAAGATGTTATAGTTGTTCCAACGAGAGGAAAGTGTATATATTAAAAAGAGAAATCGCAAGCGTTTTTGGTTGTAATGTAGATTCTTTTTTAAATATATAGATTATGCTTTATTTTCCATAATTTTGCTACACGAGTTAACAGTCGTGCTACCTTCATGTCCCTGTCACTAACACACAAAATAGTGAATGTTTAACATCGAAAAGCATAAGAAAAATTAATTCATTTTGGTAATATCTGGAAATCTTCACTGTTTGCATGATGAACCCGAAACCCGAAACTCGTATAGAAAGTTATGGAAATATATATATATATATATATATATATATATATATATATATATATATATATATATATATATATATATATATATATATATATAAGTGAAAATTGAAGGGAAAGAGAAGGAATAAAATAAATAAATGCAAAGATTTGAGGAATTATTTTCAATGCGTTTTAATAATAGTTCCGTATATAAGTTTCTCCGAATTGTGACACATTCAGAGGCGACCGACTTTTTCATGCTAAACGAACTCATCAAACCTGATGATTGTGTTTAGCATGAACGTGTCAGTCGCCTATGAGTGTTGACTTCAATGTTGACTTTTATATTTACATCCGCTCTATCTCTGATAATGAGCACTTTAGCCCATAAATATAGCTTACCTTAAAACTCTATCTATTCATATACATGTATATATATATATATATATATATATATATATATATATATATATATATGGATAGATAGATAGATAAATAGATAGATAAATAGATAGATGGACAGATATGTGTGTGTGAGCCTAGTATTACATTTTCTTCTCGTGCTGTGTCTTCAATCTGTAAATTCTGAATATATCATTAAAAAATGAGTTAATCAGAAGAAATATTTAATTAACATCTGGAGACTGAACTTTAAAATTGATTAATGAGTTTTATGAGAAATATCATTTCTTTTTGGTACATTTTTTTCATAAAAATATCAAAATTCGCAGTAACTTACGCAAGGATCTAGTATTATAACGCATTTCAATATTTCCTCAGAACTTTAGATTTATTTATTTCATTCATTCTCTGTCTTTCTTAATTTGTACGATTAAAAGTCATTCTTGTGAACAGAAATATTTTTTGTGTAACTGGAAATGTCATTAAATATAAACATAATTTAATTGTTCCACATCAGCCGCGGGCAACCCACATTATAGAAACCGTCTATTAAAGTTGGATTCTGGGTTGCAATATGGAAGATATATTTAAAGAAACAATTCAAATCTTATATGGCAGTCATGAGAATCTGGAAACATTTTTTGTAGAATTATCGCAGGATGTATTGGTGAGCCATGATCGCCTACGACACGAGGAGAGAGGGCACAGAAAAAAAAGAAGGTATTTACTTGACCCCTCCACTGAGTCAGGTTGTGAAACAAGGTCGGTTTTTAAAGTGGGTACCGGAGTGTTTTCACCCGGGCCGCTGGTCATAGCTTGTCCAAGCTGGTCACAGCTGGTCTAAGCTAGTCATAGCTGGTCTTAGCTGGTCATAGCTGTTCAGAGCTTGTCAAAGCTAGTCAGAGCTGGTCATAGCTAGACGTAGCTGTGATACTACCAGCGCAGGGACGAATCCCTGTGCCAGGCAAGTATCAAGTGATGAAATCTCGGCCAAAAGGCCGATAAAGCGAGCGATCTGAGAACAGATACTACACTTTGATAATACAATGTCATGCACGTATATAGACATGTCATAATACATGTCATGCACCTTTCATAATACATGTCATGCACGTATATAGACATGTCATAATACATGTCATGCACCTTTCATAATACATGTCATGCACGTATATAGACATGTCATAATACATGTCATGCACCTTTCATAATACCTGTCCTGCACGTATATAGATATGTCATAATACATGTCATGCACTTTTCATAAAACATGTCATGCACGTATATAGACATGTCATAATACATTTCATGCACCTTTCATAATGCATGACATGCACGTATATAGACATGTCATAATACATGTCATGCACCTTTCATAATACATGTCATGCACGTATATAGACATATAATACATCTCATGCACGTATATAGACATGTCATAATACATGTCATGCACGTTTCCATATGAATCTTTTTCACCAGAATCATTTTGGAAAGTTTACAACGACAAATGCAGTCATTACGGAATATTCTTCAGAATAAATATTGCTTGAAGAGTTTTATATTCTTTACTTAATATATATATATATATATATATATATATATATATATATATATATATATAAGAAAGACAAGCAAAATAAACATATATTTTTATTGTTTTTCTAGTATTCATAAATTTTACGTTTGTTGGGTTAATGCAAAATGTCCGTTGTGCCTATTCCCCCAATTGCTTACGGATAATTCTTTAGCCATTATAAATTGGTTTATTTTATTAAGTTTGGCTACTTAATTTTCATGTTTGTCATGTTAAGATATAGTTGTGTGATTCCTATATAGTAGTGTCGAGAATTATTTTAGAATTATCGTTGGTTCCATTCTATTAAAAAATATTTTAGCACAGTATTTCCGTTGTTAAATAAGGTGAGATTGATACTGGGCGACACATGTTTTATGCAGAGTGCTTCTCTCACAGGGAGATGTTTTCTTTTATGGAATTTGCAAAAGATGATCGTGTTATAGCGCAGGTGCAAATAAAACAGTGACCGATGTAATAAAACAGAGCTATTAAGCATATATTAATCAATATACACATTACCCTTCACAGATAGTATAAGTAACAAACAGGAAACGTTTATCAATTAAATATTTCGTTTCATTTAAGCTTAATTAACCATATCCTGAATAGGCCAACTAGACGAATGATAAAGAAAACACGTAAGGATTCATACAAACGAACATTAACTGGCATGACAAATACATATATGGTCTAATTAATCAATGGAAAAAGTAAACAAAATAAAACACAATTATCACATGTATTAAATTATATATATATATATATATATATATATATATATATATATATATATATATATATATATTAAGCACTCTACAGTATCTAAAACAAACAACATGCACGCGCAAAACTAGAAATATAAAATGGCGACAATTTATCCACCGGAGGCTGTATGCATATGCACGTAATTTTTCAGCTCATCAACTTTCTGTTTGAATTCTCATCTTCAGCCAACTTTTTAATACACATTCTGTCAGTCGTTTCAGTGAGAGTTTCTCCTTTGCTACCGTTGCCATATATGGTTGGGTGCCGCCACTGCTCATCTCAAGGCCCTCGACAATAATTCAAAGACGGATATTAAATGAAGACACAAAGAGAGGAATTGAGTTAACGAAATATATTAACAGAAACAGTAATGCAAACACATACAAACGATAGTGTTACAGCAAGAATGTTCGATCCGACTGTCAGAGATGACTGCTGGAGATTTCCCTCTCTAAATGGCAGTACATGCTTCTATTTATAGCTGGAGGAATCCATGCGCGCGTGGGTAAATTGCCCTGGCATTTTCTTTCTTTCTTTCTTTATTTCTTATCTATCTATCTATCTATCTATCTATCTATCTATCTATCTATCTATCTATCTATCTATCTGTTGTTGCCTTGTAAGGGCCACAAATAAATACACAAGAGAGGAATTGAGTTAAACAAATATACTATCAGAAGCAATAATACAAACATATACAAGCGAGAGTCTTACAGCAAGAATATTCGGTCTGACTGTCAGAGGTGACTGCTGGAAAACTTTCCTCTCTAAAAGGCAGTAACTGCTCCTTTTTATAACTGAGAGAGTCTATGCGTGCGTGGGTTAATTACCATAAGAGATATGCAATGTCCTATGGCTGATTTGATATCTCATCTACAGTCACATTCTCACAGTCGTGCTGGGGCTTCTCTCTGTCTTTTCTACAAATATTTTCATGGCAACTGCTCTGACGAGCTACTTTCACTGTTACGGCAACTGCACGAATTTAAGCTTGCTACTAGGTTGTCATCTCGGTCCCACACTTTCACTGTCGAAACAGTTAAATGTAACTGATTTCTCTCTCGCAATTCCCGGCAGTGGAACTCCCTTCTTTCTACTTGCTTCCCTGATAGCGATAATCTTCAAATATTCAAATGTAACGCCAATCAACACCTTTTGGTGCCTTGCTCTCGTACCCTGTGCTCCTCTATATTCTTCCTCAAAAAACGATATTTCCTCTAGCTCTCACTCTGTGGTAACCCTGGCGCGCTAGTGGCATTCCCGCCTGGCTTGGGGTGAAATGATTTAAAAAAAAAAAAAGATAATGAATATCAAGAAATTTTACGGGTAAAATATAAAATTGTATTGGTAGATGTTCCTATGTAATGTCTAATGTCTGTCTGTTTGTCCAATCGGCAATCATCTCTCATTTGATATTGATGACACAATAATTATATACAGTTTCCAAAGCTATTAAATTATACTAAATAGGATATTAATATCAAGTCCTTCTTTGATCTTGGTTTCTTGGAGACAGTATACATTACCATGTTAGAACTATCAACGCCCTGCTATTCATTTTGTATATTTAATCAATGATAATACAAACATTAATTGCAAATATATTTACAAAGATTTCAATAAGTTGTCAACATTTAACGGTTGGCAACGTGATAAGTCATTACATAAAGAAAATACTTTCTTTTCTGATGATTCTGTTTGATCGCAGAAGCATGTTATAAGAACATAACATGGTGGTCTTAGTTGTAATGTTATTAACTGAGGGAACTAATGAATGTAGTTCGTCAGAATATTTTCCATAATAATTCCAACAGAGTAGCGAGTTACATTAAAAGTGTCATATATATATATATATATATATATATATATATATATATATATATATATATTACATTAAATATATATATATATTACATTAAAAGTGTCATATATATATATATATATATATATATATATATATATATATATATATATATATATATATATTATGAAATGGACAAAGTCCGACAATTATTTAATGTTTAACATTATTTTTATAGATACAAGTATTTATGTAAATGCTCAAGGCCGGTAAATGTTATTTAATACTGTTTATTATAAACAGAGCATTGACTTAAATACTTGTATGTATAAAAAGAATGTTAAACATAAAAATGTCTTTCAATATATATATATATATATATATATATATATATATATATATATATATATATATATATATATAATGAAATGGACAAAGTCTGACAATTATCTTAAGATATTTTAAATATTAGTATGTATAAAAAGAACGAATGAACATAAAAAATGTCTTAAAATGATTGTCCGACTTTATCCATTTCATAATGTGTGACGTCATTTGTTTATATTTGGTAAGGATACGCATCGAGCAGAAATGTGTGTATAAGAGAAAATCATGGTCAATTGTAGTTTAAAAACAGTCAAATAGACCTTGTTAACCGAAACGCTGCTGTGTGGCTCAATCGGTAAAAGCACGTTTCCGTTTAGGATCCAGGTTCGATTCCTCTCGGAAGACGCATATTTTCTATGAAAATTTCTCGGACATTCAGGCCGGTAAATGTTGTCAATACTCTTTATTATAAACAGAGCATTCACTTAATTGTTTTTATCTATAAAAAGAACGTATAATCATAAAATATATCTTTATATATATATATATATATATATTTGAAATTATTAGAAGAATTTGATAATTATATATTTAAGCGATTAATCAAGTCTGAAACCTCAATAGAATGCAGAAAGCACGGGACAGCCGTTACGTTCTATATTAGGGACTCATCAGCAGTGCTGATCCACTACTGTGAATTGAAATCCTGACAGTTAGGTTGTCAAGCAAACGCCATACCAACTGTTCCAACAGGCCTCGGTGACTAAGACGTAGCAAATCAGACTCAATATAGCACCGCTCATATGTGAGTGAGCGGCGCTATATTATGTTATATGGACGTAGGAAGAAGATAATTTTATGAGTATATATATATATATAAGTGATTCATCAAGTCTGAAACCTCAGCAGAATGCAGAAAGCACTGGACGGCCGTTTCGTCCTATAGCGCCGCTCATATGTGAGTGCGCGGCACTATATTGCTACCTATTCGTGACCGAGGCCCGTTGGAACAGTTGGTATGGTGTTTGCTTAACAACCTAACTGTCAGGGTTTCAATTCTCAGTAGTGGATGCACACTGCTGATGAGTCCATCATTGCGGCTGGCAGAGGATAGACACAATTGTTTATAGTTGTTCTGAAATCGTCATCAATGGTCGACTGAACTTGCTTTGTTTCAATGACTTTTGTTTTGTTATTATTAGTTACTTTGTTCAATAAATGATTTCTTATCTCCTAAAATACCGAGAATAAAGTTGAAGGAACAGAAGTTTGCTGAGAATACAATGAACTGAACATTTGAGAAATGACGAAGTTTGCAGCAAATGGAAATAAAAAGAACACTTATATTTAACATCAGAAGGAGACAGTTGAAATTTCTAGGGCACGTAATGAGAAAAACATCTTGGTAAATTTGATACCCACAAGAAAGACTGACGCTCAAGAAGGGTAGAGGAAAACAAAGCGTAAGTTATATAGCGCGCCTGGATGTATGGATGGTGGATCAGGATTTACGAGAGATAACAAGAAGATAAAATTATTAAGCGCTACAAAGGACAGGAAACTCTAAGTCTTTGGTCGCCTACGTCCTGAACAGAAAATGCAAATCTAAGAAGTATGTAAAGGAATGCATTTTAAGTACAAAAAGAAATCGAACAATACGAAAACACTAGTTAAATAGCATTTATTATCAGATAATAATGAAGCTTAAATGTGATACACACTGACGAAAGTCAAATAGAACTGAATTATAATGAAAGAAAGATTGTTCGGAGACCAATTGCTGCAAGGAATCATCTAAAAACTACAATAAGTTATAGTAAAATTCAGTACTCGGTTTTTAATGGTTTGGGACTACCACAAACACATTGGTAAAATCTGATCTGGCTTCTCGTCTGCAGTCTCAATCTCACAGAGGCACCGTCGCCTCTCTCTCTCTCTCTCTCTCTCTCTCTCTCTCTCTCTTCTATACATACTTCCATGTTAATTGCTCCGATGAGCTGCTATCACAGGTTCCCAGGCAATTCAAGCGTCTTACGAGGCTGGCATCCCGTTCCCACCCTTTCACTGTTGAAACTGTTAAATGTAGACGTCTCTTCTACTCCAATAGCTTCATATCTCGCACCTCACGCCTCTGGAACTCCCTTCGTCATTCTTGTTTCCCTGATGACTATGATCTCCAACTATTCAAGTTTAACGTCAATCGACATCTCCAGTTGCCTTGATCTAACTACTATCCTTCTCCACATCCTTTCCTCTAACACTCCTATTTGCTCTCGCTCCAAATCCTCTGTAACCCCTTGCATGCTAGTGGCTTCCAGCCTTGACTGGGGTGAAAAGAATTTAAAAAAAAAACTTGCTAAAATCGACTGAACACGGAATAGCGAAAATGTATTACGTTATCTTCCCATTTATGACCAGACATAGAAGAAGGTAAAATATATCAAGCTAATGAACCACTTTCTTCTAAAGATAATTGTAACAAACTAGTTTCTCACAAATGACTAAACTGAAATGCTACATGTCTGGTCATACCAAAGCCCTAATCTCAATATGACCCAAACTATGTTGAGATAATTTAAAACTCGAGAGTATCAGAGAAAGCAAACGAAATTGCAAGATATTTGAGCTTACAGTCAAGAAGTACGGTTGAATGTTCTCACGCCATCTCTCGTCGAGTTGATGCTATATTTCGTTGCAACGGGAGACGAACTAAAAATACTGAGTATCACTTCTAAAGGTTGGAAATATAAATACATTTATTTTTTGCAGTTTTAGTTTTTATTTCGCCAATAAAATTGATTATAAATTAAGCAAATTTACATTTTGTCTGGGTATCGTATTTCCCCAGCTTGCCACGACATACATATTGTATATTTGGGTAGCAAGAATTAAATCAGCTTTTATTAAATTCAAACGAAATTGTCTGGCTAATACAATAAAATAATTAAACGGACACATATTGCTGGTTGAATATATATATATATATATATATATATATATATATATATATATATATATATATATGTGTGTGTGTGTGTGTGTGTGTGTGTGTGTGTGTGTGTGTGTGTGTGTGTGTGCGTGTAGTGTGTGTTTATATATGTATATATATATATGTGTGTGTGTGTGCGTGTGTGCGTGTTTGTGAGGTGTAGTGTGTGATTATGTATGTGTGTGTATGCGCGATGGGATGAGGAAAAGTTCACCCAAAATAAATAAATAGTGGATATTAGTGGTAGGAAGGGACTGTCTTATTCTTTACAGAGGAAATGTATATAAACGAGGGTCATTCAATAAATAAGGTGAATTTTTCGGTATGAGGACTTCTAATACAGATGGAAGCTGTTTTATTTTTCAACGCAGTCTCCCAGCACTGTCACACACTTTTCCCATCTGTGTACAAGCTTCCGTATTCCCTCAGCGTAAAAATCTTTGGACTGATGTCTCAGGCAGTCGCTCACAACACTTTTGACTTCATGGTGACTTTTAAACTTCGTGCCTCTCGTGAACGCTTTCAAGGGACCAAACAGGTGAAAGTCTGAAGGGGCAAGATCTGGGCTGTAAGGGGAATGAGGGAGCAGTTCCCAGCCCAGCTCGTTGATGGTCTGCACCGTTTGGACTGCTGTGTGAGGCTTTGCGTTGTCATGATGCAAGATGACTCCTTCTGACTGATGACCCCTGCGTTTGTCTCAACACATAAGTTCAAAGTCCTTGCAATGTCATCCACTGTCAACCTTCTGTCAGATTTAATGAGGTCATTGACTGATTCGATCACCTCAGTAGACCTCACTTCTGTAGGCCTCCCAGACCTGTCTTCATTGGCTGAAACATATGGCACCATACACAGTTGACATTCTCCTATGAATTTCAACTGGTTTGCACCCTTCAGCAACCAAAAACTTGATAATTGACCGCTGTTCAATCCTGGAGCATGCTTCTTGGTCGGCCATCTTTTTTAATCGCCAAAACTCTCAAAGTTTTTTTTTTAATCTGCAAAAATCCATGTGAAAATTAAAAAAAAACACAAAATATAAAAAAGAGTAAACTTCTATCTGTATTAGAATTCCTTATAGCGAAAAATTTATTGAATGACCCTCGAATATATATATATATATATATATAATGGACTCTCCCGTCGAACTCGACGTATGAGGGTCAGACAGATCAGTTCCCAGAAACTGAAAGCCCGACACCCACACAGGATTTGATTATAGTGGTGAAGGCTTTGTGCAGGGCCATCCACACTTTTTGGAGGGACGAATACAGGGACGTGGTGCAACGAATGCCACAAGGTCCCCAAACGACCCTCCGCAGGTTTTGAATTCAGAGTTGTCCTTCTCCTAGACCAGTTGCCATTCAAGGCTATAGAACCCAGTCTGTCCTGCTATTTACCCATAGTTGGAGGGAGAAGAAGAGGATTCATACCTTTTCCAAGGATATTAGCACGTAAGTGAATGCAATGGATTCGACTGGAATTCGAACTCGGCTCTCCGATTTCTCAATCGAAGCCGTTATCCATTACTCCACTGTGTCTCCTTTTAATTTCAATTTTTTTTTTCATTCTTCACATAAACCGAAATTTATTTCATAAGGTTAATATTCGGGTTTCTTCCCTTTAATGCAAGTACAGTCAAACATTTCATGTCCCCCCCGCTCGTGCTTTTCGCCCCTCTGAAACATTGAATTTTCGTTTATTTAATGTTTTAGTCTTCAAAGTTAAATTTCTATTTCTGAAACGAAATCAGTCCACACCGGGGTTGATATGACAGACTAACGATAGATCCGTCTGAATAAATAGACTATTCCCCATATGAGGTGATTTGGGGTTTTACTGTTTATTTCATATATGCAAGTGAATGTAATATATATATATATATATATATATATATATATATATATATATATATATATATATAATCACATTTATGCATATATATATATAATCGCATTTATGCATATATATATATATAATTACATTTATGTATATATATACATATAATCACATTTATAGATAATATGAATTATATATAGATTTATATAATTCATCTTTATTCATCTCATCTAGAATATTCGAAAGAATTTAGACTGCTTGCTGCATTAGTTGTTCATGGAGATATATCGAAACTTGGTATCATTATAAGTAAGATGGATAGAAAAATATATGGATCCATGTACAAAAATATCTAATGATACTGGTAGACTACAGGTGAAATGCTTTTGTTATTCGTAAGAGGAAAATAACAAAACAACTTCCCCACAGAGCCCATCCTACCATGGGGGCTGTACGACAGGAAATGTTAGTGTTATGTGACAAAAGCATGGAAATGCCGGTATCAGTAATAGTTGTATTAAATAAACAAGACGGTCTACTCAAAGAGAGACAAGAATGATGCCAAAGGAATCCGAGAATGGTTTCATTCTCGAAACACTACCGTCACTCCAAGAGCATCCATTTCATTCTTGCCTTCAGTTAATGATAAACTAATGATGTATTGTAAACATAGGAAACCGTGTGAAAATGAGAGAAAACATAATGAAGAATACAGGTGAAAAAGTAAGGAATATGTAAAAAGAATCCAGACAGGAAATTAAAAAAAAGAAAGTGGGCGAAATGAAGAACGCAAGGAAGTAAAAAAAATTTTTTTAAATGAGACACCATCTTTGCACACTGATTGTTTTTAAGAACAGATACAACAGTTTGCTTGCAGAAATCTTGCATATTTCTATGCAAAGGGCATCTGAAGAATGAGACACGGTACAGGGGAAACTACGACGAGACAAAGATGACAACAGCAGGCGCTGGGTTTGCTAAGACTAAAAAGAAAATACAAAAATATGACGACAGCAATACCTTTGGAAATGTTGATTAGAAAAGTTTTAAAATTTCATGAAGACGAAATAGATAATATCCTCTAAAAGAAAAGACAGACTATACGAAAGAAGAAAATCGATTGATTTATTTCATTTTTTTAAAAGCTTATCTCTATTTGATATATGAGGCACCGTGGAGCAAGGATAGCGGGTCGGATTGAGGAATTTAAGTCAGAGTTGTAAGCTTCTTTGGGCTGCCTCCACACATAAACTCACTCTGAAGTTGGGAAAAGAGAAAAACTGGACGCGTCTGAGAATATGACTTGCTTTCATTGGTCTATAGACCGGGCATTGTGATCTCTACACCACTTCAACCTCTTCTGAATGTTGCGCGTTGAGAGAAGAGGTTTCCTTACGGCGGCTCTTCCATGATATCCGGCCTTATGTAGGTCATGACGAACAGTTTTAGTAGAAACTGGACTATTCATATGATTATTCAACTCAGCAGTCACTTTGGCCACAATAGTCCGATGATTTTTTGCCACATTGCATTTCAATTCACATCAGTCCCTGTCAGTAAGTTTGCAAGCCCGGCCCGAATTGTTACAGTTTCTATCCACCATAATACCTCATTGTATCTATGAGAATTCTAACTCGTCCCCATATGTACAATTCATTGTCTGTAGAGGGAAGGGGAGTAAAAACAACAATTTAAAAACTAGACCCCAATGAGTATTTACAATATGAATATAAATATATTAACTCGTATTATTACGAAGGCGAAGATCAATATATATTCTGATATATACACAGAAGTGTGGCACAAGGCCAAAAATTGGGATTGAGGAAAGGGCGGTCTTCTACCTTCATGATAACTTAGCTAGATACAAACACCCAATCATAAAAACAATATTCCTTACACAAAAACAAAACATTCTTACGGACCTTTCTTACTACATCATAATACTATATTGTCTCTATGAAAATCCTAATTCTTCCCCATATATACAATTCATTGTCTCTGGAGAGAAGGGGAGTAAAAAAAAAAACAATTTGAAAACTAGCCCCCAATGAGTGTTTACTATATGAATACAAATCTAGTAACACGTATTATCAAGATAGCGAAGAGCACACCCGAACAAATATCATGAAAGTATTTATAGTAAATGGAAAGGTGAGGTAACTTTACGGCGGTGGGAACTGCCTGAAGTAGAGATGCTTAATTCAGGCCAATACTGGTGCTGATATTTCCTTGGATTTTATCAATGAGTTCTAGCTGAATAGTAAAAGAACCGGACCATATGTGGTAGCAATATTCTAAGCATTAACGAAGGGTAGATTTATAAGATAGATTCTGGAGAGTATAATTGTCTAGCAATACAAAGTGAACCAACTTTCTTAGCAAGCTGATCTAGCAATGGATTCAATATAGTCTTTCCACTTGATGTCACTCAGAAGTCCCAACGAGACACTTACTTGGATGTTAACTTGATTTGCTTTTTCCGGAATTTTTTTTTAAGCTTATCACCCCCAAGCAACGCTGTAAGCCACTAGCACGCAAGGGGTTACAGAAGATTTGGAGGAAGAGCAGATAGGAGTAGTAAAGGAGAGGATGTGGAGAAAGATAGTGGATCGATCAAGGCAAGGGGGTTACAGAATATTTGGAGCGTGAGCAGATAGGAATGAAAGGTGAAAGGATGTGGAGAAGGGAAGTGGATTGATCAAGGCAACTGGAGATGTCGATTGACGTTACACTTAAATAGTTGGAGATTGTATTTGTCAGGGAAACAGGAATAAGGAAGGGAGTTCCACAGGCGAGATGTGCGAGACGTGAAGCTATTGGAGTAGAAGAGATGTCTACATATAACAGTTTCAACGGTGAAGGGGTGGGAACGGTATGCCAGCCTCGTAGGACGTTTAAATTCATGAGGCCTATGAACCAGCGAAAGAAGCTC
>OZ038502.1:17501572-17511572 GCA_964036315.1 Acanthosepion esculentum
CCAATCGGAAACTATCTGAGTGCACTTGATGATTCGACCTGAATGTATTTCTAACCGATCTAAACGCTTTCATAATAAACAAATAGAAAACCAGAAAAATATCACGCACATTTATTTTCTAGGGGATAAATTTGATTCGTATACCCTTTAAAATACAATGGGTACATTAGGATTACTTTCTCAGTGTCACTTTATTGGTGCGATGCTCTCTTACTCAACAACAATAATAATAATAATAATAATAATAATAATAATAATAATAATAATAATAATAATAATAATATGGCGGCAGGGTAGATAGAGGCTCGGAGATTCAAATTAATTAATCACGCCATCGCAAGGGGAATTAAAGCATTTAATAGCTATTATAACCTTAATTTGTTGTCAAGTTTTTTGAATTCCCGTATATTTATATTTTGATTGGTGATTCTAGCTTATGTAACACCGATTCCCCTTGCGAGGGGTGGTTAATTAAATTGAATCTTTCAAAAACCCTTTATTCTACATTCAACATCATCACTTGGTAAGACACCGGAGGTGTTGAAACAAAATGGCTATTTTTGTAGTGATATAGTTATATATGCTCTACTCTGTATTGAGCACTCTTTTAAGAATAGTAATTGTTAGTTATTGGAATTTATTCCGTATACACCAATCCTAGACTTGGGTATACACATATATATATATATATATATATATATATACATATATATATATATATATATATATATATATATATATATATATATATATATATATATATATATATATATATATTGTGTGTGTGTGTATGTGTGTGTTTGTGTGTGTGTCTCACTGTAACAATCCCTTCTTTACGAGGCGAATGTCAAACACAATTGACGAGTAGGCAACATCGAAAATGTGGCACCGAAATCCGAAGCTGAATTTGGAATATTAACAGAGGTATTCCCAAAATTAAATGGCATTTCAGACACAGGAAAATTCCTTTAGAAACAAGGAAAACGTGTGAAATCCAATGTAAAGTCAATCCATCGATATGGATATGCATGCTAAACAATTTCCTCGCCGATGAATAGAAGACTTGAGGCAACGGTGAAGGATGCTGGTAATAACATGACTGGATTATGTCAGCTACGAAGAAATTGGAAACAACAATGACAATGATACTTTAAACCAGGGAAAGAAGATAGAAACGATCAAGGCGTATGATGAGGCAATAAGACTCGGAAGATTTAATCCTGACTGCCGTATTTGATGCAAGAGGAGTAAAGAAAATGCTCGAGTAACCTACTTAGCTTGTTTGTGAGAATGCATTTCAGAGCAGGGCAAGAGATAAAAATACAAATAGACCTACCAAATTTAGGAAGTTGTGAAGACCCATAACAATCCACGTCTAGAAGGGATACGGTACACAGAAGAATTAGTATTCGTGGTAATTCAACAGCTTTTGAAGACTACTATAAGCTCATAGAGAACCACGAATTCATGAGAAGTGTCGAAGAGCCGAAATAGGAGAGAACATTTTTGGAACTCGTTTCCATATCATATATGGGATCACTTATACCAGTGGTTCCAAACCTTTTTTACATGGCGGCACACTATTGAGTTCTTTAAATTTTCGCGGCACACCTATCACAAAAAATAAATATTTTCCGCTCATAAAGCCTTTTTGCAATAAAATAATAATAAAAAAAACAAAGAATATTATATAAGAAGAATTTTTATTCACATAAATCAACATATCCTGTATTCAATATCGGGTATAAAATAATAATAGTGAATGTTAGTGGGACAGTTGTGCCTGATGCTTCTTGACTACTGCTGCAATATTTGGGCGAATATGAGAAAGACACTCTTAACTCTTCTTCAATATGTTTAAGTCTTTCACGTTTTTTATTTTTAATGTTGTTTAGGTAAGAAAATCCCAGTTCACATAGGTACGAAGTTGAGAATTGCAGTAAGATTTTCATGGCTTTTTCACTTAGAGTTGGATACTCTTCCATAACAGAAATCCAAAAGGCGTCCAATGGCAGTTGTGCGTACTTCAATTTGAGACCACGATCACTGGAAAGGCTTGCTAATTCCACCTCTTCGCATAACTCAAAATTGAAAAGGTTGATGACTGGTAAATCTAGGAACGGATTGCGAATCCAATCAAATTCTTCAATGCTGATTGAGGGAAAATATTAGGCAATGAGAAGACGTCACATACAAGAGTATAAGTCTCATACTCTTGTATGTGACTTCTTCTTTCAGGACATTGCCTAATATGGCTCGCAACAATTTCTTGTCTGTTGTAGTTGTTAATACATAATGTATTTTTGTCACCACTCCTAAACCCTGTTGTGCCACCCATTTATTCAACATTCTATGTTAGCTTATACGTTATTTTCATTTGCTCCTGTTGATTTCAATCGCTCCTGTGAATATCCTATTTTCCAAGCCCACTTTTTTCATGTTAAGTATAGTGATTTTCCAAGCGTAGCTTAGATGTGACACAAGGCCGAAAGTAGGGGGTACCTATTGAGGATCGAACACACTACTCAGTAGTAAATTTTCTAGCGAGACAAGCTTTCTAACCATTACACTGAGGTGTCCTTCTTCATTTTAATTATAAGTATAAGTGTAAGTTTGTTTCCATTTTCTCAAAAATTTCCTCGTTTGCTCACTTATTCGGTTGATGGTATTCTCAACCTCCTTCTGTAGAACCACATTTCTGTAGCTTCAAGTCACTGCTTCATCTGTAATGAGACTGTTCACTATTCGTTGCCATATAGGGGGACATACATTACACAACAGTTCAGTACTATTTTCATTGTTTCTAACGAAATATTTAAGTTTCTTAATATTTTGCTTAGCTTTTGGAAGGCATCATTCGCATGTCTAGTTAAACCACATCCCAGATTTTAAATTGTTTTATTTGATTTAATTTGCATGTTGGATTGTTTCTTTTGCTATGTACTATGCATTCTGTTGGCCGTTCTTGTAGTTTTCTTTCTGTGTTTGCTTTCAACACTGTCACCTGCATATATCTTATAATTGTGGCCGGCAATAACGAATCCTGGTAGGACTAGTAATTCTTTCAGAATCGCCTTACTGTATTGATCGAAAAGTTCCATTGAGAAGTCACATCCACGTCTCATACCTCTTTCTGTTCTTGTACATTTACTGTGTTCATTTTCTATGCATGTGCATGAGATCTGCTGTTTGGCGTTTGCTGCTAGGATACCTTCTTGATTATTCTAATATATGTTCCATATATGGCAAGATTAACTAGCGATTTCAATAGTTATTTGGGAGGTAGATTATCAAACGTGTTTTATAATCTATAATACACAGGTACACATCCTTCTGCATTTCTGTTATTCTGTTTTGCATCAAACTGAACAGGAATATCGCATTTCTTGTTCCAGTGTTTTTAACTGTCTATATCCTATTTCCGGTTTAATTCCACAGCGCGCTCTATTCATCAGACAAAATAAAACAAACAAACAAAAAACAAGAAAATAAAAACATCACCATATTTAGTAAAAATATGAGAATCTAAATCAGTACAAATATATAAATTGTCTATCCAAAATAATTTGGGGGTGCGTTCCTCACACGAAAACAAGGAAAAAAAATCCATATAAGCATATGTCGGTTCTGTTACCATGTAGACTTGGTTACATTTGACATTCATGTATATTTGTAGCAATTTTATCTTGGACGCTTAATGTGTGTAGAAGTGACTTAATCGAGATGTGTTACGTTTAACAATGGCATGATATCTATATCATAAGCCAGCAGTTATAAATTTGGCATACGGCCGCGTGAATGGTAACGGACCCGAATCTGCACGGCTGTATCAGAGTACGATTCCAAGCTGAAGGCAACCAACTCATCCAACGCTCGTACACCTCGCCACGAAGAACACATTCTACATTACATGGCCTTTTCGCCATATGATTATATGGAGATTTTACCTTGTTTTGTTGTCTAGAAACCCGCCCACAATTTTTAAAGTTATTTTCGATACACCATATATATATATATATATATATATATATATATATATATATATATATGGTTGTCTGGTGTTTGTTTACATTCGTAACAAATAACACGTCAGCATTCACCTTTCTTTCTGCCGTGCGATGATAGCTCAGGGGTAGAAACTCCGACTGATGCCAGATCGGTCGAAACAAGCCTATACGTGGATGAAATTATTATGCTCGCAAATATTTTGGTTGAGCACTGGAGAGAGAGAGAGAGAGAGAGAGAGAGAGAGAGAGAGAGAGAGAGAGAGAGAGCAATATGGTTGTCTGGACACAAGGAAAATGAAACAAAAGAGCAGAAAAAATGAGAGAAAAAAGAAAAAAATGAAAAAGTCATATAGTATAAGAATTAGTTTCAATATCAAAAGGGAGAGAGAAAAAAGAAAATAATAATAATAATAATAATAATAATAATAATAATAATAATAAAAATTAAATAATATTTGTGTCTGGATAAATTGATCTCCATCTCTTGATGCAAGTTTCGTCTGAAGTGTGGGGCAATTATAGCTCATGAAATAAATTATCACCACATAATGTTTTTTAAGCATTCCTTACACACACGCACACGCGCATATATATATATATATATATATATATATATATATATATATATATATATATATATATATATATTAGTATGAACCTAAAGAGCCAGGCAAACCTACCTAGGTTTCACCTACGCTGATCGTCAGGATGCGCTTGGCAGGTTTTATTCTTTAGACTCTGAGCTTGGATTGTGAATGATTATTTTTCGCCTCAATTACATGTCCTTAGTTCTTTCTTTTTTATCCCTTATTTTTCCTTGGGTATTGGTTTGTTCATTTACAAGCCAAAACACCTGAGGTTTATCCAGACGAGTATAATTACTTATATTTATAAGATTATTATTATTATTTTTATTTTTATTACTATATATATATACATACATACATACATACATACATATATATATATATATATATATATATATATATATATATATATATATATATATATATATATATATATATATATGTATATATATCTGTGTGTGTGTGGTGAACTCTTTCGCAGTCGACAAATGAGGGCTCATTCAAATAAAGAGGTTCTCAACATCAATTCAAACACATGTATCTCAAGATGGCTGCAAGTGTTTTTCACACTTTTAGAGTTTGTACATGTGTCAGGCCCATTTCTCCCGAGTTTCAGTGTGTAGTCGACAAGGCCTGCTTTACTGCGTGCAACAAAGTCGCAGTAAAATATAAGTCTATCAGGAAGAGGAGTAGCATCCAGCCGACTTGCTTTAATATTTTTAAGCCGTTGACCCCGACATCAAAGTTGGCGCCATTCAAACCCTTGCATAGATCAGAAATTCACTGTTTCTAATGCGATCTCTAAGTTTACAGTTTTAGATGGCAAATCATGTGGAAAACATCGATTGGATTCGTGTGTTGTCGCTATAGTGTCTGCACTTTAGATCAGGAATGCTATTAGCACCGACCTGCAGACACCAACTTTCAAATGCAACGAAACATCACGATCATTCCAAACACGACGGCAAAGATTACCGAGGACCAAACCTCTACGATACTGCACACAACGTCACGGTTGATTCCAGAATCGCTGGATACAATGGAGCCAAGACAGGTGAAAGAGAAAAGAACTCCTCACTTAATAGAAATGTGGCACCTATAGCCGGGTGATGGTCACAGGGAAGTTGACGGACAAGTTTGTTTTTTATCCCAATGGTCAGACCGAAAACCCTAGTTGCATGAGAGAATTTGTCAGCAATATTTTGCATATCATCAAGGGTGTTGACCACAAGCGCGCAATCATCTGCAAAGAACAGACAATGAAGTGTTCGCGCAATAGTCTTTGTTCTTGCTTTGAAAGTTTGTTGGTTTCCGAAACTTAAATTTCACTTCGTGACAGAAAAATACAGAGAGTTGCAAGAAAGCAAGCTTGTTTTGTTCTATTATAGACAAGGATTTATAGGCATTGCTCTCCTAGATCAAACCAAGGACAACATCCTCAGATAGTAAAACATGATGGCACCGTGCTTCGCTTGAGAAACAGCCAGCTATCCAAAGACGACTTAAAGACCATTCCTTGAAATACTACCAAAAGCATTTTAAAGTTTAAAAGTAACAAATACATTGCATACCCTAACGCCCTCTACGACAGTTGTCTCTGTCTTTTCCACAGTGTGTCCACCAAACCGACCGAATGACACACCGAGATTCAGACAAGACGGAATTGGCCACAGAATCCTCCCGTTAAAAAGCAGAAGGAAGATACATGTATGTTTGTTGAGAGAAAGACAATAAGGAACAAATAGAAACGTTTTAATGTCTAACATGTCT
Source organism: Acanthosepion esculentum (assembly GCA_964036315.1). NCBI lineage: Eukaryota > Metazoa > Mollusca > Cephalopoda > Sepiida > Sepiidae > Acanthosepion > Acanthosepion esculentum. The sequence goes on from OZ038502.1 coordinate 17,507,937, forward strand.
CACTTAAGCTTCCACGGACAATGAAATAGGGAGTAGAGAAAGAAAATTCTTGAATTTTTAATTGGTGTCCTTTTTGATTTTCATTATATTAATTCGTACTCTTCACGTGCATCAATCTTGTCAAGCGGCAACCATGTGCATACTTCATATCTTTGCAGAAGTAAATATATATATATATATATATATATAAATAAAGAGAGAGAGATAGATAGATAGATGAAGAAATGAAGTCTTAGGGTGTGCTATATTTATGGGATAAAGTGCTCAATATCAGAGATAGAGTGTGTGTAAATATAAAAACGAACATAATAGTGAACACTTAAAGGCGACAGTCTGTTTCATGCAATCGTCAGGCCATATATATATATATATATACATACATTGTAATTCATTGAGTCTGAAAGAAATCTCAACAGAAAGCACTGGACGGCAGTTTCATCCTATATTTGGGACTCATCAGCAGTGCGCATCCACTACCGAGAATTGAAACCCGGACAGTTTGGTTATCAAGCAAACGTCATACCAACTGTTCAACGGGCCTCGGTGACGAAAAGATAGCAAATAAGTCTCTGTATATATCTATATCTATATATATATATGTGTGTGTGTGTGTGTGTGTGTGTGTGTGTGTGTGTGTGTGTGTGTGTTTTGTTTTTTTCTCTCTCTCTCTCTCAGTGATTGTGTGTGCGCGCACGCGCGTGTGTGATTCGTGCGTTTAAATTCAGTCTTAGAAGATGACTGTTTAAACTCTTTGATTAAGTATACTTTTTAAATAACGACACCATGATATGTCATTTGAATGATCTCTTAATTAATAATTTCAAAATCCATGAAAAAAATACAGAAGTCTTGTCAAAAAGCATAAAGCAATTTTACGAGATACAATTAAATCGTTTACTTTGCTATTTTAATTAAAACCAAGAAGGAATTTCATAGAATTTGAAAACTTTTCCTTTCAAACGATATCTACTGTCTTAGAAGAATTTGATAAAAATCAATTATCGGAAAAATGGTAGCCTCCTATTTCTCCGTGATTCGATCAGGCAGAAAGATTGATTACAATCGATCTTTGAAGTCTTAGTGAAAAAATCTCAATAGGATAAGAATCACTATTTTGTTTCTCATTCCTTTGCTAATTTACATCGAACACACCTGCCCACAACTCGATTTTACCGCCTCTCACTTTGTCTTTGGTTTTTGGCCTGATTCCTTGTGTAAACGTTCCATTTTCATTCTTTTATTCTTATTCATGATATTAGATATGATTTTTTTCTCATCGCCACGAAAAAAATTAAAATGATGATCTTTCGCCATTTTCTGTGCTTGATAACTATAAATTTTACATAAGTATGGTATGATATCATCTTTAACTTTACTGACTGCAATTAATAAATACAGACAATTATTTAAATTCTACGCGATATATCTTAAATTGACCGGGCGTTCAAACACTTTCTCATATATTTGCGTTTACAAATCACATTATAGCCGATACATATGTCAGCTCTCGTCAAGAGAAACTCTAGATTAAAAAAGAATTATTGGAAGACTCGATTCATCTTGTTGAAAATCCTCAGTTGATGTGGTTTTTGTTATTTGGAATAGTTCCTTATTTGGGATTCTGTAACGCCTGTCCAGAAAGTTTGAAAATGAATGATCCTAGCTAAGAACTACAGACGACATTCTCTGGAAGACATTTGCTGAAACGTAAAAGGTTTATTTTCTCGAAGCAATTTTAAACTATTGAACCGAGAAAGTTATATATACGGTTGAGAGTTACCATATATCTGAACGAGGTTTGCACCAAACATGACGTCCTTATCAATGCCTGGAACTGGTGTTACTATTTAATAATGGTCTGGCCAATGATCTTCAATGAATACTTAAAGAACGCTTTCAAGTAATTCATTATTTTATAGATATCTATGTTGCCTGCAATAATTAGGTTGTTACATAAATTGTTTCGATTTGTATGATTAACTTTAACACTTACTATTTAGTAATTGGTCTGGTGAGTCGTTCAACAATGTATGCCTCTGTTGCTTACAATGTATTTCTACAGGGAACAATTTACAGTGAATTCTAGCAGTCACTTATATGCCACGCGTGATACCCGCTTAGGCGATCATGTACCCGTCGAGGCAGAATTTACCCGCAGTAGTTGGCAAATTCTTTCTGTTAGAACTTAGAACCCGGCCTGTCTTGCTATTTACCCATAGCTTGGAGGAGAAGAAGAGGATTCATACCTTTCCCAATACGTAAGTAAATGTAATGGATTCGATTGGAAATCGAACTCGGATCCCTGATTCCTCAATTCGAGCCGCTATCCATTACTCCACCCTGCCTAGTAAACCGATTCACGAAAGATTTACGTCAAAAAAAGTAATTTCTCATAGTGTAACAGTTTACAATGAGTTTTTACAGTGACACGGTTTAAGAGAAACCCGTTGTGAAAATTTCTATATTATACACCCAATTAATTGAAAGATTGATTATTCTTAGGAATTTCGGCATGTAAATAATTTAAATTGTTTGTCGCTATAGAGATATTTTGCGATGTTATTTTTACCGCGAAGTAAATTAAAATAAATACGTAACGAAACAATGTTCAAATCATGTATAGAATCAATCAATTTTTTAGTTTTTTAAATAATTATTTTCATTTTTATGATTTGTATGATGCCGTTGTCACTTTAATAACGTCAACTAATACTCGTTGTCACTTTCGTAATGCTAGTTGTAGTACAGACTTCGTAATCGCAGATACAATTATAGTAACGCCGTTGAACAACACTGGTGCCAGACGCCTTCGAATAGAACTCGTACTAATAGTATTTGCTCGATAATACTCGCTCGAATAGTAATCCGTATAATCATCCGAATAGAGAAATAGTATAGTGAATAGAGAAAAGTGGCCCGTATAGTAATAGAGGGTAGAGTAGAAATAGCGAGCCGAATATTAATAGAGGATAGACTAGAAATGGCGATCCTTTAGAAGTCATGCGACTTCCTACTTATGCGTTTCCTCTGTAGTCTAATTAATTCAATAATGGGATCGCCTGTTTTTGCACACTGACAATCTTTGTTCAAACTCAAATGTCGGCAGTGTCATGTCAAGTGTCGACACTTTATTCCTGAATAACTATGATTTATTTTAATATTTATTGTTTATTAATATTATCGATGAATCATTCAACGACGTTCTCCCATTCATTGTTTATGACCTCCTGCCAAGTATCCCTTAACTACTCAATGCCTCGACGATAAAACCACGAGATTTTGAGCAGACAAATCCATCAATTCCTGTTTCAAGATTGTTAGAAAGCAGTCAAACAGGTGGTAGTCCTAAGGGGCTAAATCCGAAGAGTATGATGGAGGCGGCTGGCAGAACTTCCCACCCGAAATGTATGTTTAGCGACATGGGAGCGAGCATTGCCATGTTGAACAATCACTGTGTTACCAGCCATGTTTTTTTTTTTCAACTGAATTGTCTATTTCAACATAATTTTTACCATTTCACCCCAAGCAAGGCAGAAATTATACTACTACTAGTGGGTAACAGCGAGAGAAAATTAAAGAAAAGACTGAGTATAAGGAGGATTGCGGAAAGGGCACAATTTAAACAGGATTCATAAA
>OZ038502.1:17527230-17529730 GCA_964036315.1 Acanthosepion esculentum
TACCAAACGAAATATCCTTCACCATCATCAGCGTCATTATAATTATCATACTAACATCAACAACAACTGTGCCCTGCTTATTTCTTTAACTTTTGAGGAGTGTGGCCAGAAACCTGTCAGACTGACAAAATACAAGCCCATGTCATTTCAGTGGATATCTCAAACAGTTGGTCAGATTAGTCTCTGGAGATGTTTACGTTGATGCACACATTGACACTAGGTTTTATGAATTTTATCACGCTACTAGACTGGCGACGATCGCATCATTTTACAATTGAAATGGGTGGATATCACCCTAAGTTCAATGTTAGCAATTTTCTTCACTAGGATTTCCCGTTGGTGGAACACACTTCCGGCTTCAATTTTCCAGTAAATCCATGATTTCAAAAGGTATATACTCCCTAACTCATGTTCTTTTAATGTCCTCTCGCCATATTCTCATATTATCTCACTCTCAGTGCCCCGCTGGTGTTTTAATGCCTTTATTGCCTTTCTATGTGTGAAATGATTTTATATATATATATATATATATATATATATATATATATATATATATATATATATATATATATAGGGTTTGGACAAAATATTGGAACAGGTGAAGATTCCACTCCTATATTTCAAAGACCTATTATATTAAGAACTTTAACTGAAACTTCGTAATTGCAGATCATATCTATTGTAAATACGTTTATTTATCTCATTTACTGTCTTTCGGTAATTTATATTGAGAATTTGGTAAAATTTAAGCTAATTGCGTGACCTCTCTGAGTTCGAAAATGGGCAAATTTTTGAAGCGCGCATTGCAGGACTCACGATCAAAAAGGCTACTAAACCGTTTGGTTTTTCAAGAGCTACCATATCAAGAACTACGACGCAATTCAAGAAACAGGTTAAAACCTGTATCAAGCGTAGCAATTCAGGCCGGACTTGCAAACTTCCTGACAGGAACTGACGTGCATTGAAACGCAATGTGGCGAAATATCATCAGACTACGGCGGCCAAAGTGACTGCTGAGTTGGATAATCATCTGAATAGTCCAGTTACTAATACAACTGTTCGTCGTGAGTTCCATAAGTCTGGATATCATGGAAGAGCCGCCGTAAGGAAACCTCTTCTCTCCACTCGCAACATTCAGAAGTGGTTGAAGTGGTGCAGAGATCGCAATGCCTGGTCTGCAGACCAATGGAAGCAAGTCGTATTCTCAGACGAGTCCAGTTTTTCAGTTTTTCCAACTTCAGGGCGAGTTTATGCGTTGAGGCATCCCAAATAAGCATACAACCAGGATTGCCTTCTTCCAACAATGAAGCATGGTGGTGGATCAGTGATAGTTTGGGCCGCTATATGATGGACATATCTCGGATACAGATACAGACAATAACTATAAGAACTTTAACACACATACATGCTAAGAAAAAAAGAGTTGTAAAAAAAATTAAAATAAAATTTATTTTTTAATATTTAAACACAGTTTACGTATTTTGCTTATTTGTGGACAGATTCAAATCCGCAACATATGTAAAGATAGCAATGAAGCCAAATATATATATATATATATATATATATATATATATATATATATATATATATATATATAAGTACAATACTTATATTCCAGGAGCATTTCGTAGTCTACTGTATTTAAACGACTTCAAATTTGTAAATAGTTTTAAATCAATGTTAAGCTATATTATGTTGCTTATTTTACTTTATTGATTTTCTTTCTAATTTTATTTTTGTGTGTACAGCAAAAGAAATATACTCTATGTTCATGGACAATTATTTAAATTTAGCGAATATATCCAATCCAGTTAAAGTTAACCTGTAATAAATTTTAAGAATCGGGTTAAACGATAAAATGTGAGAGTAGGGTTGGGTTTAAGTCCCCACCCAAAAAAAGCACAAATAAAATACAAACGGCAAATATTTAAACGATACAATACTTAGGGAAGAGATTAAACTTAGGAATATTAAGGTTACCTCCTCGGTTATCCATTGAAGCTGCTATCCACCAAAAGAAAAGTAGCCAATCCCCACTGCGGGCGATTTAAAAGATAGTTCACGCAGCTGATTGGTTGTACAAACATCCAATCGGATGTGCGGAATACGTGGTTTTTCTTCGTCTAATTCTTTAAAAAGGACAGATTAGCTGTTAGCGTTTCAAAGTGAGGGGTATCAGGGTTTGATCTCCCCTGATTGGGTCGGTTTGGTGATGGGGAGTATGATGTTGAAAGACCCGAAACTCCGTGATGAACCAAGTCAAAACATCACTGACGAACCCCTCGGGCGCCAACTTAAAAGCGTATTTTGAATTATTCTGAAGAGAAAAAATATTGAATAATTTCGTGTGGAGAAACAACATTGTATTCAATGAAAACTTTGTAAAAAGATCTGAAAACGAAATCAATTAAATCATAAACAGGATATGAACAAGACAAAGAAAAATGACTTTCAAAATATCAGAGAAAGTGATCCAAAAAAAATATGATTCATAAACAGG
>OZ038502.1:17534730-17619730 GCA_964036315.1 Acanthosepion esculentum
TTATTCCTTAATTACATATTTGGAAGTGCAAACTGGAACATGGATCAAGCCAGTGGTAATGATTCAGTGAAACCTCCGTTGCATATGATGGTCGGCCTTTTTATACAGAGAGTTTTTTATTTTCAATAATCTTTGGATCATGAAATTTATATTCAACGTTTAAGTGTATCTGCCCGACTTCTTGTGCTAATTTTACTCGGCTAACATGAAGTGGAAAGATTCTATTCAATCCATTGTTTGATAAGCTGCTAAGAAGTTAGGTTCACTGTATCGAGATAGTCAATTATTCTCTCCAGAGGATTTTATAGATCTAGAAGTCTACCATTAGGCCATGCTTAGAATATTGCTGTCGCGTATGGCTCCGTGCTCCTGCTATTTATCAAGATTGCCTTGATAGAATCCAATGAAGAATCAGCAATATTATTGGCCCTAATCTAGCATTTCAGCTTCAATCACTTTCTGACCGTCGTAAGGTTCCTCCATGTCTCTTTTCACTTATACTGATTAGCTACTGCAATAATTAAATACGTAAGGATTCTTACGTGAACATTTTATAGCACGTGAAATAATGGTGGTGAAAAGAGTACATCCGCGAAATAAAATAAACAACTGCTTTGCAATAATTTATTAAAACAAAATTAACAAATGGAATGTTTAAAAGAAGGGTTCTTTTTCTTAAATATAAATTGGAAATGTTCATTAATACAGGGTGACCCAAAACAACAGGACCGTTTTAACAATCCAATAAAACCAAGAGTGATGGAAGAAAAATATTTAATTCATAGTAATTGAAATCTTAAACATGCCATTTAAGAAACGATGATGGAATTTTCATTTTTTTAAAAATTAACTCCTGTAGATGGCGTCCTCCTGTACGAATGCATTCTTGAAATCTGCTGTTGAGATTCCTCATTGACTGCTGCAACATCTCAGCTGGGATACTGTCAATTATATTCTCCTTACTAAAATGGCGAAATGTTTACTTTCTCAAGGTCACTGTCTCGCAGTGTTGCCACTTGCTCATGTCTGGCAATACGCACTTCAAAAATTCCCGTTTTTTTTGTTACCCTGTATATTAGATTGGAAACTTTGCTGGTGTGTTTTAGTGTGAAGCATCCGCTGTCGTTTTTGCTTCAGCCTGGAAACTTCATGACAGTAGTTCGCAAGAGTAAAAACCCAGAAAGAGAGTTACTTTTGTGTTCACGTCTTATATTCAAGAGCTACTGCTGATACAGGTTTTATTTGCTACTGCTACTATCTTTAATATCACTACATTAACTAACCCCTTCCAAGCGAGATGGTTGTACAACAATCTCAAGAAGGAGAATTTTTATGTTAGGTAAGAACATAGTTTTGTTGGCCATCTAATATGATGACCAGTCATTGAAGTTCTTGGTTATGATGCTTGGTGGTTTCAAATGAACCATCACCAATATTTTCTAAATGTGCCAATTTTAGTCGGTTAATAGAAATATTATCTGGACTATTATTAATCAAAACCGTGAGTTTTCTCTCTGTAAGATTTACTACCTTGTAAGGACCTCGTAAGCTCGTTGTATGGAATGTTTGTTTGCATTGTCATTCCTTAGCAAAAAGTTGCAGTTTTTGAGTGATTCCATCACATTTTAAATGTGTTGATTGTCTAAGTGACGGGGATGTTAATTGAGGAATCCGTCCAGGTTAAGACGAAAAACTACGTCTAACAGCGTAGAACCACCTCTTAATGGCTGATGTTCCCAGGTCCACCCTGACCTGGGGTTGTAGCACCTGTTAGTATCCCAGCTATGGGCAAATAGTTAACCACGAAACTGAGGTAAAAGCATTATGAAAGTGTAAAAATAAGTTTTAATACCAGAAAACATTGTAAAAAATATTATCAGCAATACAATTTTGAAAAAAGAATAATACCAGCGATATATTTTTGAGGAAAAAAGTATTACCAGAAAGAGATATTTGACTAAACAAAATATTACCAAGAAAAAAGTTATCCGCATTGAATAACCCATTAAGGTTGATATGCCGTAAAACAAACCAAACAAACTAAACTACTTGAGGAATCTTCAATCTCAACATATCTACAAATGGAACAGGATCCAAGAATGGTTCATTGGGTTTGATTATTCACTCTGCTGGTAGATTTAAATGTGTATCATACAGAAGTTCAGCTACAGAACTGTGAATCAGATTTTACATCGTCCTGGTTATGACGATAAACTACATCCGCGTCTTGGGTAAGACGTCCAACCGCAAGGCCTCTGATCAGGAGGTTTTGAACCAGCTCTTAATTGCTGATGTTGCCAGATCCACTCTTACCCGGGGTGGTAGCACCTATTAGGGACCTACCTATGGGCAAATAGTTAGCTCCGAAACTGAGGTAAAAAGCATTATAAAAGTGTGAAAATAAGTTTTAATACCAGAAATACTTTGTAAAAAATTATTACCAAAAATAAATTATTGAAGAAAAAAAAATTACCAGCAGTATAGGTTTGAAAAAATAATAAAACCAGCAATACATGTTTTAAAATAATATTACCAACTATACATTTTTGAGGAAAAAAATATTACCAGAAATAGATTTTTGATAAAACAAAATATTACCAAGAAAAAAAGTTGAGGTTGATATGCCGTAAAACACAACAAACCAAACCAAAGCAGATTTTACAGCTGTTCATAGCCCTACCTCATAAATGGAATATTCTGAAGTCAAGAATTATAATTCACTTCTTTTTTCAGGGATTCTTTCAGAGAAGGATGAAAACGTTCTGGCAAGCAGGTTGGTAAGGGAAGCGAATCGTGAAGTTTCAAATTGTGTTACTCTATCCGTGGCGATGGTACTGGAAACACCAAACCTTCTGACACAACTAGTTTTCAAATCCTGTGCAATTGATTTCGCACTGACATCAGTAAGGGCAATCATTTAAGGCTAGCGGGTTAATCAATGAAAATCAGGTGAGGAGATAATAATATCCGCGTCCTGGGTAAGAATATAAACTACATCCAACAGCAAAGCCTCTGATCAGGATGTCTTGAGGAGCTTGGAGCCACCTCTTAATTGCTGGTGTTCTCAGGTCAACCCTGACCCGAGGTAGTAGCACCTGTTAGGTTCCCAGCTATGGGCAATAATTCACCCCTAAACTTGGGTAAAAAATTATGAAAGTGTAAAAATACGTTTTCGTATGAGCAATACATTTTCTTTTGAAAAATTATTACCACCAATAAATTTTTGAAAAATATTATTACCAGCAATGTATGTTTTGAAAAATATATTACCAGCAATACATTTTTGGAAAAAATCTATTACCAGAATAAATATTTTTGGAAATAGTTTTTTTTTTTTTTGAACGAGTATAATATTTTTTGGAAATAAATATATTATAGGAAATAGAATATTACCAGCACTAAAAATCTTGTCGGCATTAAATAACACACTGAGGTTGATATACGTAAAGCAAAACAATCCATACCAAACCTCTATTTATAATGAAAAATTCTTGTTTTCCATAAGAAGTTTTCAATCTTCTTGGGATTTCGCAATAGCTTAAAAATCAATGACTGGATTTATATTAATTGTAGAAATATACCTGAAGAGCGTGTCTGCTAGAATGTTTGCAGCACATTTCGTATGTTAAATATTAGTTGCAAATTGGATGATGAAATCGAAGTGCCTAAGTTGCCAAGGACAATAGTTATGCGATTTCGACTTGAGTGCTTCGATTAAAGGTTTATGTTCTGTGAGCACGTGAAAAGACTTACTTTCCAATAAATGTCGAAAGTGACGGATGGCATAGTACACTCCCATTAATTCTCGTCTGAAAGTGCTGTACTGATATTTTTTTTGCTAGAGGAAAGACCCAGGTAACCATTCATCTGATTCGCGTTCTTGCCAGACTGTTCCATTGTCAAAAGACGACGATTCTACTACCATGAATATCTCTGCTTCATGTTTGGCTAAATGAGGTTACTAACACTGTCTAAACTTTTCTTTACCAGATTTCAATCTGACATCATGTTCTTCAGATAGCTTTATGACACCGTTCTTTTCATTTTCTCCTTAAAGAACATCTGTCAATGTGGAAAATATTTCTACAAAATTGGGGATAAATTTCTTAACATTCGAAGGTATTAGTGTATTTTTTTAAAATTTGGCGAACCGGGAAACGGCGATTAGCTTCTCACTTTCATGTAATTATTGATGCCATTTTTATCAAACTTATGACCTAAATGCCAATTTCAGACAATGCAAATTTATATTTATTTGGATTCACTACAACTCCATATTTTCGAAATCTTTCCAAAATATCTTGGAAATGCCGTTCATGTTTTTTCTGGTAAGGTTTCGGCAATAAGCACGTAATTGATGTAGAAAAAACTAAACCGCTCCATGAAGAACTTGGTTGATTATTCGTTGGGCTGCATTCATTAGTCCAAACCGTTAACGAAAAAATTCGTAAAGATTAAAAGGCGTTGTAATAGCTTTCTTCTTTATGTCACTGTCCCCTACGGGTCTATCTATATCTCTGAGATTAGGTATTATGTTTATTTGCATTATTTATATTTTTCTGACTATTTTCCTCACCTTCATTGCTATATATACAACGTTTCGGCCGTTGTACGTTCCGGCTTTCTTCAGGTGATTGTAATTTCGATCCGAACCTTTTATTTCATCCAGGGGTAGATTATTTTAGTTTCAGGAGCGATGCCTTCAGTATATGTCTATATCTCTGAGATGGCATAGTCTTGCATTATTACATTATTCGGAATGCTACCATCATCATCATTGCCATATTCACAACGTTTTGGCCGTTGTACGAACCTGTCTTCTTCATGTGATTGTAATTTCGAACGGAACCCTTTATTACGGGTAGATTGTTCTAGTTCCAGGAGCGATGCCTTCAATATCTGTCTATATCTCTGAGATGGCATAGTCTTGCATTATTACATTATTCGGAATGCTACCATCATCATCATTGCCATATTCACAACGTTTTGGCCGTTGTACGAACCTGTCTTCTTCATGTGATTGTAATTTCGAATGGAACCCTTTATTACGGGGAGATTGTTCTAGTTCCAGGAGCGATGCCTTCAATATCTGTCTATATCTCTGAGATGGCATAGTCTTGCATTATTACATTATTCGGAATGCTACCATCATCATCATTGCCATATTCACAACATTTTGGCCGTTGTACGAACCTGTCTTCTTCATGTGATTGTAATTTCGAATGGAACCCTTTATTACGGGTACATTGTTCTAGTTCCAGTTGCCATGCATTCAATATCTGTCTATATCTCTGAGATGATATAGTCTGATTACTTGTATTATTTACATTATTCGGACTGTTATCCTCATCTTCATTGCCATATTCACAACGTTTCGGCCGTTGTACGCTCGTGTCTTCTTCACGTGATTGGAATTTCGAACGGAACCATTTATTTCGCTCACCGGGGTAGATTGTTCTACTAACAATCCAAGTAACCTCTACGTATATATGATGCTAGCCTCGGATTAGGTCAAGATTTTAGTTCCATGTACTTTGGCTGGTAAAATTTTGGATATAAGCAGTTGGGTTTCTATCATGCAGTGTGATCTCGTTCAGTTTGCGGTAATCACCTCAAGATCTCCATGATGATGACGTTTGTTTTGGAACCATATGTGAAGACCTTTCGCTTTTCGAAGGGCGAATTGCTATGATGTTTGCTAAGTGTTGCAATTCCTGTTTGGAAATCTTGTGTTTATTAGTTGACGAGGTCGTGAAAAGACAGGTAGACCAGTTGGTTCAGTGAAATGTGTAATGTCCTGTTTTGTCAGATGGGTACTGAATACCGCTTCAGTTATGTCTTGATACTTGGACAATATATTCGAATATTCGGAATTTTCTTCTGCTGATGTAACTTTGGGTCTAAGAACTGTTGGAGACTTTAGACAACCAATAGATTTGACATCAGTCTCTGTGTCAATCAATTGTTGTCTTTTTAGGTCGATTAACAGACCATAATGTTGCAAAGTTTCGCACCCAGTATTAGTGTAGTAATATTGGTCACAATGGAAGTCTATTGGAAATCACGTCGTAGTGACAATTTAAGTATCTTGCATTTATGTCCATATATGTGGATATTCGATCCATTTACCGCACGGAATATGAGTTTTCCCGACTCCTTTCATCTGTCTGAGTGGGAAACTGTGATTATCGATATTCGTGGTCCCCTTCGATCAGGAATATTGCTTTTTTCATTTCTGTCGATTGTGTGGAAAAGTCGAATTGAGTTTGAGATGCTAAGGAGTCCCGCCAACGAATAGTGTTGGCTAATTCGTTTCCCGGGATTTGTAATTGCAAATACTTATATTATTCGGACTATTGTCCTCATCATTGTCTCAATATTTATTATAAAGTTTCGGCCGTTGTGCGCTCCGCCTTTCTTCAGGTGGGTTGAATGTCGATCTGAACCCTTTATTTCGATCACTGTGTTAGACTTTTCTAGTTCCACGTGCCATGTTTAATGGATGCCAGTTATCTCCTGCTAATTTCCTTCTGAAAGTTCTCCAGTGCCTTAACCGGCTATTGAACTCACACTCTTTGGTTATTGTTAGTTGATCTAAGTAACGCTTTTATCAACTGTGCCATATGCCCTTCAGCACATCGCACGTGGAACTAGAAGAGTCGACCCCAGTGAGCGAAATAAAGGGTTCAGTTAGACATTCCAACAACCTGAAGAAGGCCGGTGCGTACAACCGCCGAATCGTTGTAATAAATATGGCGACATAGATGAGGATAATAGTCCGAACAATGTAAATAATGTACATAATACCTCATCTCAGAAATATAGACAAATATTTGTAATTGCAAGTTGTATATTTTGTACTCCTGTCACCGTATCTATTTTGGTAGTAACAGATATCGCTCCGTCCTTTTGACTTGCTTCCCGACGAACTACGATGCTGGTAACTATGCAATTGCTGAATTTTTTTAGTCACTTCACCTCTTTTTCTTTTCAACAATTTATTCTCCTCTTGTATTTGGGTGATCATTTGGAGTCCATGCACTTTCAACTAGCTTTGTCTTCGATCACTTTGTCAAATGTATCGCACAGCTTATTCATAGTCACATCTCGCATTGCTGGTAAGCATTTCTGAACCCTTTGTGTCAGCTTTTCTATAAATATATTTTGTAAAATACTCTTATCCAAAATATTTCGGGAGAGAGTCTGTAAACGATACAGAAGTTAAGATGTTTTTCTATCTTTTAATGTTTCCCTTTCCAATAAATTTTGCCGCCTTTTCCTCTCAGATAGAAATTCTCTTTTAATTTGTCGTAAGGCTTACGTTGTGTTGGAATCAGCAGGTGACCCCGCAGTAACATGGCTATTTCTTGAGGTTAATTCAGAGACAACGCAAAAATTATTTTGTTGTTTTTACGATGGGATATTTTTCATATAAAAACGGCTTCCAAGCGGATAAAAATCAGTGTCATTGTTAGAGAGTACGTGTATGGTTTCAGTGGGAACAACTAATTTGGGTTCCTCCATTTTTTTTTTGGTTGTAAGTTTTTTACTTTTCTTTTTACACTATTACGAGTTTTTTAAAAAATAAATGCGCATACCTATACAATATGAAAAAGCTGTAGCACGTAAAAACATTTTTTTATTCGCTACTTAACGATATTGCAAAATATTATTTTAGAAAACTCTGGTTGTTATTTCTTAAGACTTGTTTAATTTTGGAGAAGACTTTCCGTGTGTGCTCAAATCAGTCGACGATCAGTTGTTATCTGTGCTTCGTATGTTCAGAATCATCCTGCTACGTCCACTTTCATTCATGCGTCCTGCGTTCGACGATAAACTAAATCCAGTTGCAAGGACGCTGATCGTGTAGTTTCGAGACGCATGGAACGACATCTCAATTGCTTTTGTTCTCATGTATACCCTGATACAGAGTAGTAGCAAAGGTTATGATCCGAGTCATGGGCAAATAATGACCCCCCACAAAAATACTAGTGTCAAAATTCTGTGAAAGTATGAAAATACATTTTCATATTAAAAATATACCAGCAATACTTTTCATAATTAAAAAATAGTAGCAATAATTTTTTTTAAATAAAAAATAAAAATTACCAGTAATAAATCTTTGTAAATAAAACATTACCCAAGGTCACACGAAAATTAAATTTCCCCATTAAATGACCCATAAGTAATTGATATGAATTTAAACAAAGTTCAATTCATATCACACAAATCCTTCATTAAGTACCGTTTTAACAGCAACACTCTAACTTGAGAGGCTTTCGAGTCCTTTACTGAGTGTATTTTGTGTTGCAAAATAATTTAATAATCTAATGATGTTTGATATAATTCACTTACAGTAATATTTGCTAAGTCGAATGTTTTCATAATTTGATGGATACATGAAATATTATCGAGATTTTACAAAATAAAAAGTTCTTCTTTTCGAAGCCAGAAATTAATGCTGTGAATACTTATTAGGAATTCTTCAGAGGACATTCGTATTGCTCTTGAAAATTTTAAGCATGAACACAAAAAACATTGTGGTTCTCGAACCGATATTAAATGGTCTCTGACTTCCTGTTGATGCAAAAAACAGTGCTGAATTTTGAGACATGGTTTTGAAAACTGTGGAATTAGCGTGAACTGGATGAAATCAGGAACAGATGCTGATATTAACTATGAATATACTACTCGAAGGAAACGCAATGTTTTCAATTCCCTAGGCATTCACAATTTAAGGGAAAAGTTCCACTGACTTTTTCCTCCAAAGAACTGCTGCTTTGTAGAACAAGCTCACGAGATTTTCCCTCATTATAACAATATCAAGTTAATGATCAAACATTATATATTTGCCTTATCCTCATAAATGTCATAACCGAACTACAAAATGTCCCTCTTTCATAGCAAGCCTCTATCATGAGTAGCTGTCGAGTCTTGATTCTTGAACTATATAGTATGAAATTAACTGACCGTTGTGACAAAAATAATGAATGATGATGAACATTGTTATCCATTTCAAGTTTCAATTTTATATACCTATTTGATGGAACTGTTACGCTGTCTTCGGAAAAGGTATTAATTTGAGCTCTTGTATTTTGACTAAAATCTGAATCCAGTTTTTTCGAGGTCGTGTATTCCATTGTCTTTTAAGAATTCTTAAATGCTTATCCGATCTCTCCCTTCCTTTTCTGTTCAAGTTATCGCATTTCAAGATTTCCATACATCCCAGCTGAAAATTCCGCTGACGACTCTTCTGATTTTTAGTGTCACCTTAAGCGATACTTAATCTTCAAACTTCGGCACTTGGCAATATTTTCTTCTAGCAATTTTTCCATATGTCCAAATCTTTGGTGATATTGATTTGTTCTTATGTTAACTGCCACCAGATTCTGTTAATATGTTTACAGAAGGAAAGTTTCTCTAGATATGACATCTTTCGGTTTTATTTTCACTTCCCTTTTATCTGTCAGGCCCTTCGCTCAGCCTCAATCTCACTTGCTAACTACCGTCTGCTTTCATAAAAAGTCAACCATCTTAAAATTAAAGCATTTTTATAGAGTAAAGAAAATCAGGATTTGAAAATCTAAAGATTGTGAACCCGGCCCTACTCAACAAGAAGAAAATACTGCAATTGAAGTCACAAATTTAATGACGAAGACGTGAGTGTATAAAACAAAAACTGTCATATAATACAGCATGTGATAGGTAAATTGTCGCCATTTTATATTTTCAATTTCACGCGTACACGTTGTTTGTTTTTAATTTTGTTGACTTCGCAGGATAGTAGGGTTATTTGGGCAACCTAATTCACTCCGACAGAAATTTGGCAACGGCATTTTTTTCTTTTTGACTTTCGCGTCGGAAACTCAAATACAAGCATTTTAGGGTGTTTGGGTGCCAATCTGAGGACAGTGCAGAGGATTTGGAAATAGTTGGATAAGTCTAATGGTGATTACGATGGTGTTTGGAGTGATCAGTAGTGATGGCGACGTCATGCCTCTCTTCATCTTCCCACAGAGCCTCACAATCATCACGGAGACCTACATCAAGTGACTTAAGGAGGTTGTACTCCCTTGGGTGAGGATGTCTTCTGGAAAACCCTATGACTGCCAATAGGACTCTGCACCATGTCAAACAAACTGGATAACCCAGTCATGGCTGTCAGACAATTTCCGCGTTCACTCCACACCTTACATCTGGCCATGAGTGACAGTCTGTGTAGGGCGCAGTTGAGCGAGAGACCAACATAATTTCTTGTAACGCCAAAGGTGAACTGAAGGCAAGGATTATGGCAGCATTCACCCACTTAAACACGGCGTCTAGAGGCCGTGCTTAAAAGCAATGGCGATTTTATTAAATTAATTTACTCTTTAGTATTTCCAGATATTTTTGTGAAATTTTGGTAAATATATCTGTTAA
Organism: Acanthosepion esculentum; assembly: GCA_964036315.1. Taxonomy (NCBI): domain Eukaryota; kingdom Metazoa; phylum Mollusca; class Cephalopoda; order Sepiida; family Sepiidae; genus Acanthosepion; species Acanthosepion esculentum. The sequence continues at coordinate 17,545,150 of OZ038502.1, forward strand.
ATCAAATGTAAGTGTTATTTTCATTCTGGCGCCATTTCAACAACAACTTATCCATCGCACCATGTATATCTGTTGAAATAAGATATCAGCGTTATTTTCATTCTAGCTCTATTTCGACGACAATTTATCCATCGCACCATGCATATCTGTTAAACTGAGATGTCAGTGTTATTTTCATTTTGGCGTCATTTCGATGACAATTTATCCATCGCACAATCTATAGTGTTGATTTCAGTATTTAGTATTTTTTGATCTGTAATTTGCCATGCCGTTTGTTCATTCCTGTCATAATTATCTTAGTCCGAAATTCTTAATATCTGTGTTAAAAATACCGTTAAAGTTTCCACTTGTGTTCTTAACATCAACGCAGTGGTTATTAGGAGCTAACGTTTTAAAGTATCGTCTGATATTGACGCGTTCTGTTACTAACTTTTGCAGAATGGCTATCCGCGCGATAGGAACTCCATTTTTATCATTTTCTCTTTGTTGATTTTCTGGAATATATTGCCTAATTTTACTCTCCCACGGACTTTTTCATTTCTCTTGTTTTAGCATGTAAAATAAAAATATTTCTCTAACACAATAAAACTTACTTATAGATAGTAAGAGTAATAGAAAATAAAGAATCCACATACAAAATTATTTCTCTATTTACATTATTCGGACTATTGTCCTCATCTTTGTCGCAATATTTATTACAACGTTTCAGCCGAACTGAAACCAAGTAGTAACGTTCACCTTCATTCCATGCGATCAAAACGGAATAGTCCATTATTATTGATCAGAAGACATCTGTATATATTTCTGAGATGAGGTATTATGTACATTATTTACATTATTCGGACTATTGTCCTCATATTTGCCGCCATATTTATTACAACGTTTCGTCCAGTGTACGCTCCGGCCTTCTTCAGGTGGTTGGAATCTCGAACTGAAGCCTTTACTTCGCTCACTCGAGTAGACTGTTCTAGTTCCACGTCGCATGTATAATGAATGTCAGTTATAAGTTATCTCCTGTTAATTTCCATCTGAAAGGTCTCCACTGCCTTAAGCAGGTATTGAACTCACACTCTTTGGGTCATGTCCCTGGATCTAAACAACCTATGCCATGTGTCGTTAAGGTCAATTATTTCAATAATAATAATTAAATAGAGATTCTGCACTTAACGTATGATTTGTATTACGAAGCAAATGTGATTATTGAAGTTAAACGAAATAAACACTACAAAATCCATATCCATTTTACCGACCAAATTATATAATCATAAACCTTTATATTTTAGCCAATACACTTTCTTAAATATTGTATTATTATAGATAAAAAAAAATATTATCGTATCTTTTTATAAAAATGAGGAGAAATATGGCAACTACATGTCCTATTTTATATAAAATCCGTGTTTCTTTTTATGTAAGAAATTGAACGGTAATGCAATGTCTTTATAATATAGACGTTATATATTCGATTTCTCTAATGAAACTTATTATTACAAAATGATAATGCAAGAAAGAAAATATATTGTGATTTTCTTGCAGAAGTTGAGTGAAGATAGTAATGAAAAATACTATAATTTACTTTTGGGGTATGTCATAAGCACTATGGAACTATGAGAGGATATTATGTTTTGGACACGAAATACATTTAAAAAATGGTCAATATTATTTAACACATACCTTCCCTAAATCACATTTCCTGTAACTAATACTCACTGTATAATCGTATTTAAGTCACACATGTTCTCAGTGAAACCCTCTCTCTTTAACCCAAGGCCTTATTAAATAATTTTTTTTATAACCGACACAGTAATACTCTCCCACAATCGCTTTCTCATTGATTAACTTTTTCTTTAACTCAATTCCTTTTATATAATACAATTACTGTTGCCGCGGTAAAACGGAAGAAAATTTGTTAAAACATAAGAAACTGTTATGTACTGAGAGACATTGAAACGAGAAGGGTTAATACCAAATAGCCCGTTGAAAGAATTGAGGATTTAATTCACACATACACGATTTGAATTGTTTGTCGAGAAGTTTGAACAATGGAAAAGTGACTCAGACTTAGTGGGGAAAGTTGATTAACACACAGCTGAAAATGCAAGCTGTAAAGAGAAATTTTATTGGTCATATAATTCTAATTTAGAGTTGATTCCCCTGGTTGAAAGTTTTGTTGAAATACCCGGGAGTTGAAAATCCACCCATGCTCACTGAGGAGCTATATGAGAGAGTGGAAGAAGGGAATTCCCCAGAATTGTTGTATTCTCTTACTTCAATATTTTGGGAGAATGTCCATAAATACGAGTGGGCGAAGCAAATTACGCAGAAGAGAAAAGGGAAGCAGAAGAGACGGAGACGAGACCAGAGAGAGGAGAGAAGTCAACGTGATTATGTGCCGACCAAAGCTTCCGACTTCAGCCTTGTACCAAACTTTACCAACGACAGTAAACCAGATTGTTGCCAAGTCAACAATTACTTCCAATCTAAATGCTGGTAGGGCTGGTAATTAATTCCATGTGAAGTCTGATATCAACCAATTATTGTACGGAGGACTGATATAAAAACAGTATTTACTTTTCTTCAATTTATTCGAGTGTTATTTTTTTTTGTACGTCATCGCGCTGCTTGGACCAGCCCAACACGAAGATACCTGCGACGATCCAATCTTGGCTGCCTTATGATCAAACTTAAATCACGCCGTGGGATACGGTTAGCTCTGGATTGAAGCGGTAAGTGCTGGAAGTCTGGGTACGATTACAATAAATTATTCTCTCCTTGTCTCCTCCTGCTGGATCATTGTTTCTGAATGTTCTCTTTCAATAAACAATATTTCATTGTTGCTTTCATTTCAACCGCTCTTTCTTTAATTACCACCTTCATAAAATTATTATAACCATGTGTTTCCCACTCAGTCACTCTCTTTAATTAATAACCCTTTCTTTGTTGCTACTTCTCACTCAGTTTTTCTTTAATCTACTCCCTTATTACTCACGCTTTTCTTGTATCGATCACCCAATCTCTCTTCCTTTCACTCACAACTTAGTTAATAAATTTCTCCCTATCTTCCTCGCTCTGTAATTCATTAACTCACGCCCTCCTGTAGCATTGCAGCTCAGACCAGACACAAGGTTTGTTCTCAGGGTGCAGCTTTTTCCAGTCGATCTTTCGTGGTTTAATACCTGGAGAATAATTCTTTGACCGGTTCGTTCCTCACGAAATAAAATCATGAGACGTAAATGTAGCAGTTGGCATATTCTATTCTTTTATAGCTCCTTCTCGAGGCGAGCGGGGAAGAGTGAAGTGAGGTGAGGGACCTGATGGTCTAATCGATGTGTGTCTTCCTTGTCATGTTTGTAGGTGTCTGGGAACCGGCGTCATACAGTGAAAACGGCGTTCTCTGTCCTGTCGGCTTTCATCTAAAAAAAAGTAATTAATCAAGTCCGCTACACTCAGCTGACCTCCTTTGTCAGGGTCGTTGATATGTTTCTTATGAGGTTCGCCACACTCAGATGACCTATTTTCTCAGGTTCGTTTGACATGGTTCTTGTGAGGTCCGCCTCACTCAGCTGATAATGATCAAAACAATTTCTATAAGTTCCTGTTGACATATAACAACACACTTTTTAACTCTTATTGCCATTTTCTGTAGCAAAGAGTTTTGGCTTTCTTGTCGACAACGGAAGTAGTATTGTGTCTTCTTTAGATATTTTAATGGTACTATTAATATTCACCGTTTCTAACATAGGAACATTCGCTAGTTATTGACCGAACGTCTACTGTTACAATCGGTTGAAATATATATACAATCTTTCAATTAAAGAAGGGTTTCGGGGAAGTAGGTTTATCAAGTCCTTTAACTGTTATCACTTTTTCCAATATTGTTTGGACCATCTTCCTAAGCTTTTCTTCGAAACAGTGTTGAAGGTCAGAATCTTGATTATCTCATTGTTTTCTCTTCGAGTTGCATGTGATTTTCCAATTTAGTTGCTTCTGTTTTTTTTTATTTTTATTCTATACAGTTCTTTGTATGCGGTTCTGCTGTGACAGTCCATGGGTTTCTAAGAAGTATGGTCCTCTATAAGAGCTACAGGGTTAATTTTCTGGATACACTTATTAGCAATTGATATAAGAAAACGGTTGTATACAACTAACAGTTTAATTATTTCTGAAACGGGTGGGTGACATACACTTCATTGATTATATTCACATACATGACTTAGTTGACGCAGGCCGGGTAAGGTTTTATGACATCTCAGTTGCGTCTCTGTCTTCGGGTAGAGTGCGACACAGTGGTGACTCCGTCGGAGGACAGAGGCGCAACTGAGGAAGAACGTACTGTGAGGTGCCCAGCCATGAGGAACAGATGCCCGAGGTTGCACCCTCTCATTGCGCTAGAGAGCGGGATCAGTGCTCGCACCGAGGCTAGCGAAACCGACGGTTGCTTTGGCTCGGGGAATTTTTGTTCTAAAGTTGCTTAACGCTTATTCTAACTTACTTGTAACTGATACATGATACATGATACGACGTATAGGAAATTTACTTACTTCATATACTGAATTTTTATGGTGGGGTAAGATGGATGCTCATGGCGGTTTCATTTAAATTCCAGAGCACAGATTTTGTTTGTATTATCATCTTATGTTGCTGTTGCTGTTGAAATTCTTGAAGCGATGTGGTTTCTGTTATTTTGGTAAAACTAATTTTGTGGTAGTTCTGACCAAGTAAATGGTTAAAGAAATAACACAACAAGTGTGACATATATATCATATATTAAACAGTAAGTACAACAGAAGAATATTACACGGCAAATGAGTGTGGGTCTGTTAACCCAGCGTTCAATCTATTCGACTGTTATATCTAACAGTCCCCTCCCACGAGGGATGTTTGTGACATAAGGACGAGTTTACTGTGGATTTTCCAAGCCCGGAAACTCGGCCAAGAATATGCCCTTAGAACCCGTATAGACGGGTTCGGGTTCTGTCTACCTCCCTAGACGAAACTTTGCCCTTCGGCAAAGCCTTGTCCGGCTTCCTCCGCTCGTGTCAAAGAGTTCGACAGTTACGCACAATCTGGTCGACACTTAATATTTAACAGACCCCCACCACCACGAGAGTGTAAGTGGCAGAAGGCTGTGTTTACCTTGGTTACTCCGAGCCCGTAGTCTCGGACAAAAATATTCCCTTCGAATCCGCAGGGCCTGTCTACCTCTCCGGACGAAACTTTGCCCTGCGGCAAAGCCTCGTCCGGGTTCATCTCTGCCGAGAGTTCGACAGATGAAAAATCTGGTCGACTGTTAATATTTAACGCCCCCCACGAAGGATGTATTTGGAACAAGGCCGGTTTATCGTGAGTTCTCCGAGCCCGTAGGCTCGGCCAAAAATATTCCCGTAGAACACGCATAAACGGGTTCAGGGACTGTCTACATCCCCGGACAAAACTTTGCCCTGCGGCAAAGCCTCGTCCGGATTCCTTTCTACCGAGGCAGATAGTTCAACGGTTACGAACAGTCTGGTCGACTGTTCCCCCAAGGCCTTCTCTCCTACTAATCTTATAGTAGGTGAAAGTGTCCAACATAGAATTTTTAGAGGGACGTAACCACAACAGTGGAATGTGTTGGTCTGCAAGAATCGAAGATAGATGCTCCTCTTTAAGAACTATTTTCGATCGGAGCGTTTTTTTAAGCATTGATCTGGGAATTAGGCCACATGATATTGAATGGCTATTTTCCATACGATCATGAAAGTTAAGCATTTAGCTTAGTCAGAACCAAGATGGGTAACTGTTTGAGAGTATCTGGTCCTGTAATCTACCATGTTCGTGATGTGTAATTTCTCGGAATTGATAATCTGAAATCCGAGATTCAATTCCTGATCAATCGTTATAATCACTTACATGCAAATACCCTTAGGGAAATGTATGATTTCACATCTCCCTGCTCCGAGCTATCAGTTAAAAATTAAAATGTGTATTACTTAATTATTATTATCTCCCCTCCAAAATAAAAAAAAAATTCGATCTAAATTTTGCTTAAATGAGACATGGCACAGTGGATAAAGGCCTTAGTTAGATCCAGTGACAGGACTCAAAGAGTGTGAGTTCAATGCCCGGTTAAGGCAGCGGAGAACTTTCAGATGGAAATTAACAGGAGATAGCTGATAACTGACATCCATTAGACATGGCACGTGGAACTAGAACAGTCTACAGCAGTGAGCGAAATAAAGGGTTCAGTTCGAGATTCCAACCACCTGAGGAAGGCCGGAACGTACAATGGCCGAAACGTGGTAATTAATATGGCGAACAAAGATGAGGACAATAGTCCGAATAATGTAAATAATGTACATAATACCTCATCTCAGAAATATAGACAGATGTCTTCTGATCAATAATAATGGGTTATTCCGTTTTGATCGCGTGGAAAGAAGGCAAACGTAACTACTTGGTTTCACTTCGAAAATGAATAAAGTAAAAAAGAAAGACGGAAATATAGAAGTTTTTTCAGTTGTCAAACCTTTTCACTTGCACTCACTACTTAAAATAATGAACAGCGTTCAAATATATGGTTGTTACTCTAATATCTACTTAAAGTTGTTAAGCTAAAATATTTAACGATGGGATAGGGTAATTTGTACGAATATTTCATTGTCTTAGAACACGCTATGTGCTTTATTTATTCAACAACTATAGAATTAAGATGCATCAAAATATTAAAATAGGAAAACCGTGAAATTTTCACCGGTCTTAATAGTTCCATATAAAAAACAATAACAAAATGACACACACATTCTTTTAAAAGGCCAAAATTACTAAGTCATATAGTGTCTTCCATATTTTAAATCTGACCTACACAATCAGCTTTTTTAATATTTTATACAGTTCTAATTAAAAATTTTAAAAAAAGCTAAAGTTATTTTTCTTCGCGTTACTTCAGTGTAAAAATATAGTTTACCAAATAAAATATCCACACTTGCCTTGATAAAGTTTGTCATGGAACGAAACGAACTGGTATAAATAAAGGTTTCTCTCTTGTATTTTCTTTCATTTATATTGTCTTTACAGATATGTTTTTCTTTAATTTTATATTTACGATTTCGAAGGATGTATTTTTTGTCTTGTCATTCATTTCCCCACTGTTTGTCTTACGTACTGATTAGCATATCGCATCTAAATGCGAAATTGTATTGAATACGATTGTATGCAGCTGACAGTTCAGACTCAACAAATATCCACCGGTTTAAAGAAGGTGGGGAAAAAAATCTAATTCCAGAACATCCGTCGTATTTAATCAACAACTGCAGGGGTGTTTACAGTCGGTGGATTACCGCTGGTGTTACTTTTCTGTCTCTGTTTGAAATCACGATTTCACTATGGGGGTATGCTTATTTGCACACCGACTTTGTTTTGTTTTCTTACTTTTTGCAATTATAATAATTTTATTACTTTTACTGTTCAGAAAAGAAAAGAAAAAACCTCTAGCTTAGTATGACCATTTTCGGAAGAACTACTTAAACCGGGCTCTAAATTTTCCTTTTTCTTACGTTCTATACAAATAACGATTACCGTCCGCCATCTATATTATCAACAGTTTCTTTTCTATCTCTGTTATTTTATTTTATTTTTTTAATAATTCCTTCAAGACAACATATATAAATGTAGATGTGCAGTTAGGTCAACTTTTACCGTCGCAGCAGGCGAAATTGCCGAGCCGAGTTCAAATTTGGTTCGTACTGTTTCGTTCACTTAAAAAGTAACATGGATTTTTTCCTCCGCTTCTCTGTTAAATAGTAGAACATATTGGACTCAATTGCCTTGTGTGTCATCCAGTTTAGGAGAAAGAAAATTTATTATTCAGACCTGAAGAGAGATGTTTAGAACCTTCGTGGTAGACGTGCATGTTTTCTCTGTTATCCGGTTTATTCATCTAACTAGTGTCTTACATTTCTCTGACAGATACCATCATTTACCACCATTGGACCGGCATACACCATGCAGTTTATACGAGAAGTATGACCGTTCTTCAGCGGTTAGTAGAGTTGTTCAGTTTTAAATTGAAATCCCGTGTTTGAAAATCAGCATTAGAATCCATTTATATATCCGATAACTGCTACTTTACCGAAGAATTCAATCTCTCTAACGACGTGCTAATCGGCTCGGCCTTGATCAACAGGAAGTTCTGAAGCGATTTCATATTCGACATTTTTCTTATTACTACAATGTGCGGCAGAAGTACCTCCCATATTTTAAACTGTCATCTATTTGGTACGAATGAATTTGGGCAAATAACAAGGATATCTTCATCTAGCTAGTTACGTACCATTCAATCGCAGATAATGGTTGTTACCATCATTTCTTGGACTGGCGTACACAGTGTGTTTGATCTTTAAACATTTTTGTTTAGGATTATTGAATCTGTAACGGCAAACATTTCTCATGACTTGCTCTCTCATGCACATTTCAGATTTACGTTGGAACGATGCTGGTCAGGATGGTACATCATTATTAAAATGGTTTGAAAATTTCGTGCGGACAGGATCAGCACTTTAAAAAAATCCACCTGTAAGAGTTCTAACTCCAGAATATATCCAGGCTCTAGAAATAAGATTTGTTATGTCGCGATATTAGATCAGGCTGGATTGCATAAGTCATTTTCTCACAGCCTTGACGTGGCTTCCCTTCACTATTACTACTAATAGTTTTACTGCTTGGTGCATCTACTTCAAAAATGTAAACACGCTACTTGATTGGCAATTAGGTCTCACTGTTTTACTGTCGAACTATATATATACAACCATATGTTCTACTGTGATAGTTTTTGCGCAATTCTCGCCTACGGAATACCCTACAGATTTCTTTATCTTGCAACCGACAATCGAGACATATTTAAATATGACTCCAATCCTCATGTTCTGTTTCCTGTTCTTTAATTGAACTTTCCTCTCACTAAAGTTTTCTATTTCAGTTTAACTCAAGGTGAACCCTTTCGTCCTAGAGGCATTAACGACTTTCCTGGGGTGAAATGTTAAGAAAGTGTGCGTACCTATTAAATAAAATGTTTATAGTAATAAATGTCAAATAAAAAATCCATTCAATAATTAAACCATTCTGTAAGTAAATATTAAATCACCATTTATAGATAAGTTTCGTTTTGATCTGTTTTTTTTTTAACGGCATATCAACTGTTTATGGGTCATTTAATGCCGAAATTTAATTTCTTTGAGAGCTTCGCTTAAGCTCGAAATATATATATATATATATATATATATATATATATTACTATTGAAATTACTGATAGAATGTTTATGATAAAATGTATTTTTAAATTTTTACTTTCAAATAGTGAACTCCCTTAATGGAATCAGAAGACTCCAGTTTGGGGGGTTCATTATTTGTCCATAGCATGAACCAGAACATGTTCTACATCGTCGGTTCACGGTGGTTCTGGGAACAAAAACAATTACGAGGTGGTTTCACGCTTCTCAAAAGATCCGCATTAATTATTTGCCTGAGCCAGGACTATATATAGGATCATTACATTCATATAATATATCATGTTTCTTTACTAGCTGATATCATATCTATTTTTTTCTTTGCATTTTGTTTTGATTTATTTCATCCCAACAAGGCAGGAAAGTTACTAGTACACATGGGGTTACAAGGAGTGAAAGTGAGGACAAAAAAAAACTGAGTTTAAAGAGGTTTGACGAAAGGACAAAAGATGAACGGGATCCAAGAAGACAGAAGATTGCAATTGACCTTTAATTTAAATATTTGAAAATTGTATTTATCATGGAAGCAAGTAAACAGAAGTGTGTTCTACAGGCGGGAAGTGCGACACAAGAAACTGTTGGAGGAGAAGTGGCGGTTGCATTTTGCTATTTCAACAGTAAACAGATAGCACCTAGATGCCAATCTAGTATTACGATTAACCCTGCTTCCCTGAGCAATTTTAACGCTTCTGCCTGAGCACCTGGGTCAAAATTCGCAAATAATTGGTATTTAAATTATCACGGTATATATAAAAATAGTTAAAAGTGTTTACCCTCCGTTCAACTTGTAGCTGGGCATTAGGTAATTTTTTCTACCTTTGTTCAACCGGTGATTAAGTATTACGTCATTTTTCTCTACCACCGGAAAGAGGTGGTCAGGGCTCAAAGGGTTAAATCATGTAGTCGTGGCATTAGGGAAAAAGCTCGTATGAAAATGGTTGTAGAAAAGAGAGATTGCAGCCACGTTGCATCGGCAAGAATGTGACTGAATGGGAGATGCCAAGCCAGGATCGATTACATTGCAGATCATTCTTTGGATTTTGTCAAGAAATTCGAGATGAACAGTAGAAGCGCCAGATCAGATATGGCAGCAATATTCAATTCACCAGTGAATCGCAGATTTTTAAAGAAAGAAAGAAAGAAAGTAAGAAAGAAAGAAAAAGAAAGAGAAAGGAATAGAGGAAGGAAGGAAAAGTAAAAGCGAAAAAGAAAAAAAAGAAAGAAAAAGATAGAGAAAGAAAGAAGAAAAAGAAAGAGAAAGATAAAAGAAATGAAAGAAAAAGAAAATGAAAGAAAAAGAAAATGAAAGAAAAAAACGAAAGAAAGAAAGTAAGAAAGAAAGAAAAAGAAAGAGAAAGGAATAAATGAAGGAAGGAAAAGTAAAAGCGAAAAAGAAAAAAAGAAAGAAAAAGATAGAGAAAGAAAGAAGAACAAGAAAGAGAAATATAAAAGAAATGAAAGAAAAAGAAAATGAAAGAAAAATAAAATGAAAGAAAAAAACGAAAGAAAGAAAGAAAGTAAGAAAGAAAGAAAAAGAAAGAGAAAGAAATAAAGGAAGGAAGGAAAAGTAAAAGCGAAAAAGAAAAAAAAGAAAGAAAAAGATAGAGAAAGAAAGAAGAAAAAGAAAGAGAAAGATAAAAGAAATGAAAGAAAAATAAAATGAAAGAAAAATGAAATGAAAGAAAGAAAACAAAAAAAGAAAGACAGAAAGAAAGAAAAAAGAAATAGAATAGAATAAAGAAAGAAAATAAAGAAAGAGCGAAAAAGAAAGAAAGAAAAAGAAAGAAAGAGAAAGAAGAAGAGAAAGAAAGAGGAAGAATGAGAAAGAAAACAGAAATAAAAAAAATGAAAAGAGAAAGAAAGACAAAACAAGAAAAAGACAGAGATAAAGATTACTAATTGTACGAACTTTGGGATTTGTGTTGTGAGCTTTGAGTAATTATGTATAATTGAAAGAACATTAATCTTGTTTCAATTAAGAGTTGACAACGAAGCCCGGGAAAGGAAATCATCGACCTTCATTTTGTTCGCTATCAAAAGACAAACCTATTGCAGGATATGTCCTTCTTCCAGTTCATTTTTATATCTATTCGTTTTTTGTTTTTTTTTTCGTTTTTGTTTTTTTTTTTCTTTTTCAGTTGACGTCAAATTATGCATGAAGTCACTGGAAGACACTTTTAAATAAGTAAATAAAAACAACTAAGAATAAATAACAAAGAGTCAGATCTCGATGATAGGAAAGCAAGAAAATTTGATGAATTTTCATTTAGCTGGGGAAAAAAACCGCGAGCAGTAAGCGCACAAAACACAAAACAATTGATAAGCTTTATTATTTCGAGTTTTTCCAGTGTTTTTGCATTACTGAATTTATACTATATTTTTTGTTTTCTTAATTATTTTTGTGTTTTCTTGTCATTTAAAATTTTTGGTGACGTTTTAAGAATTAACTCTCAAATAATTTCATGGTCATTCATTACTGGACTACATTATAAATTCCCTTTGCGGAATTTAAAAGAAAAAGGACGGTTGTGATAGATATTTATTCCTAGTTTTCTTTCTTTCTGTTATTTTTTTTATTGTTTTAAAGTTTCTATCGCGTCGAGCTATTTAGGCGTTAGAATGGCAAGTCAAAAATGTAAAACCTAAGAAAAATAAAAGATTCTGTAATTGAATTCAGAAATGGAAATATCAACTAGAGTAAAATAGAAATGTTTTAAAGAAATAATTTTCGAATTGAGTGAAGGAAAGAAGAAAACAAACGAACTTGTCTCTGACAGGAAATGTCACGAAGCCATTTTATCGGCCATTTTGTTTTCTATCTTCTGCTTCTCTATATCACTGGTTCTTATTTTCAACATCACTGCCTATTAAAGGTTTTACATTTTTCCCTTTCACGTTATCACAAAAATAAACGTGTCTATTTATCCTTTTTAGCAATATTCGTTGGAAGAAAGAACCAAATAAACGCCGGGAATTAGATATTTAACTTGATCGAATCGGTCAGGTGACACAGTATATTAAAAATAAGGAAAAGAAAACAAATTCGAGCAATAATAATCTGAGGTGTATTTTCTGGTCACTGATAATCATAAGTTTGAATATAGAAACTGATAAAGATTGTGCTTACTTCTATTAGACTGGCTCAGAATTAAGTAAGATGAATGCCGTCGACAAATGTGTGCATATTGCGAAAGTTCACCGCATGATTCGTTAATATCTGATCAAATGATAAAACAGGTGGGTTTATTTTGGAATTTTTTCTTGAATAGACGAACATGTTTTCCTTAATTTAATCACTCACTCAGTCGAGTGCGCGCACATGCACAAATACACAAATACGTATATATATATATATGTATATGTATATATATATATATATATATATATATATATATATATATATATATATATATATATATATGTTTGCGTGTATAATTATATATATATATATATATGTATTTGTGCATATATATATATGACGAGTGTAATTGCATAATTGTGCATTCTACAATTATTTTAATATCTAAAACCTCTAAACTCTTTTTGTATCAGCCTCATTGTTTTCTCAAATAAGTAATAGTGCAATGTAAAGATTATTGGTATTATGGTATCAACATTCATACTTTGTCTTGCAGCTTCAAAATCCACTCGTGAACCATCAAGAGAACGAAAAATACGTTTAAAAAAGAGAGAACAGTAGAGAGGAAAACTGGATCCCGCGGTCACAGAAACAAGGGGCCAATCATTTCACTTTAAAGCATAATAGATCAATTAGAAAAAATCCAACTCAATCCATAGGAGGTTTGGAACATGAGAGGAGTGTTTCACCTATGACAGTCCATAGAGCATTGAAAAAAATCATCGAAAATGAAATGGTACCTGAAACGTGTGAGGCGACTTGTTACTACAGGACCAAAAATTAGAAGGTTAGAAAGGGCGAAAATCATCTTGAATAAGTTGGAAAATGATCTTGGAATAATATGCATATATTTGAACTTTATTTCAATCGATCTTGACCTTTCAATCCTTATCGGTGTGTCATTAATCGTGAACATGAATATTTTTTTTAGGATCGAATTCATCAAGATTCCTCTGTTAATCTTGGAGAGTAATTATACATTTTGATTGCTCAGAGTCCAATAGTGTCACATAAACCTCGGACAATTGAAGTAGGATATATTTAATCATTTGTAACATAAAACGGTTCAAAGCTTAATCTAAAAATTGGACAATATGGCTGTTACCATCGATGGAACAATTTTCCTTGTAAATAATTACATAAAGAAGAATTAACGAAATATGTATTTGACCAACCTGATCAGAGTTAATATGCATGCCTCACTGAATATGATAGTCAATTTGCTTTCATTAATTATGACATCTGGTTTGTCATAAAGAAGCATTACTGCCTATGAACATAATACATACATAAACACACACACACACACACAGATATATATATATATATATATATATATATATATATATATATATATCCGAAAGCTCTAGGATAAACCCAAGGAGTGGGATCTTTCAACTTAGGCCTAAATACAAAAGAAACTTGCGACAAAGCAAGAAAAACCGAAAGAAAGTTTACTAAACGGAAAAATTCCATAGTCTTTAATAACACATGCCTCAATATATATATATTTGAAATTATTAGGAGAATTTGATAATTATATTTAAGTGATTCATCGAGTCTGAAACCTCTGCAGAAAGCACCGAACTGTCGTTTCGTCCTATATTTGGGACTCATCAGCAGTGCGCATCCACTACAGTGAATTGAAACCCTGACAGTTAGGTTGTCAAGCAAACATCATATTAACTGTTCCAACGGGCCTCGGTGGCGAAGAGATAGCAAATCAGACTCAATATAGTGTAGGTCACTCATATATTCCGTGGTGGAACTCTACTGAGATTCTCTCTAATGATTGGACTATACCCCCTGGAGCCACGACTACTATCACCAAGCTCTCACTCCAGAGCATTAGAAGTCGGTTCAAACAATGATATACATTTGAAGTTATTAGGAGAATTTGATAATTATATTTAAGTGATTCCTCGAGTCTGAAACTTCTACAGAATGCAGAAAGGACTGGGCGGCCGTTTCGTCCTATATATGTGACTCATCAGCAGTGCGCTCCACTACCGAGAATTGAAACCCGGACAGTCAGTTAAACACCATACCAACTGTTCCAACGGACCTCGGTATATATATATATATATATATAAATCGAAATCACCCCAAGCTTGGCGCTGAACTCACTAAGACACAAAGTGGTAATGGGTGTGAATGTATTAGAAAACAGAAACATTACTAAAAAACGGGAACAGTAAAATTGTAACCAGGAAGGAAGTATTTCCGACTGACATTAAATCAAATGTTTTGAATATCAAACTTAACTGGTAAAAGAAACTTGATGAGAGTTCCCCAAACAAAGAAACTGTTAATATAGAACTTAAGGATACATCTTGCCAGTTCAAATCAAGGATACGTTGTCGTTAATCTAGTACTGTGCTTAAATTCATAAGATCTAGTGCTCATCCGAATAATTATTTAAATTATTTAGAGAAAAGGCACTGGGATGCAATAGCAGTGAGAAAGTGACTGAAGCTGAGAGGCCAGGTCAGAACAAAAATAATGCCGATTCTACTATGTATTTTATTAAGAATCTGTAAATATATATATAGTAAAGTACCGATATTCGAAACATGGACGAATAGATATCTAAGACAGTTTCGGGCCAGGAAAATTGAGACTATCGGTATAGCACTTCACTTCACAGAATCTTAGCCTGAGAAACGTGACAAGAAATTGAAATTTTTATGGTATACCACGAAGAAAGCCGCGTTGGCGAATCTAACACTCACACAGGACGTACTGAATACAAGACAGAAGTCAGTGAATTACCTACCGAACCAGCGTATGTCATTGTTTGCCAGAACAAAGATTAGTAGTGATAGCAAATAGACAAATCGTTCTTACAGCTATAGAGGATAGGAAGTTGTGGAGAACAATGATCACCTATATATTTATATATAAATGTCAAGGCATATAAAAAGCCATATAGAAAATGAGCAGTTGTAAATGAATAGCAATGAGTAAAGCCACTCAAATTTGATTTGTATCTCCTCGAGTCTCTTTCAAGTGACGGGAATAATTTGAGTTGGTGTCGTTATCATTAAAAGGCAAAACTCACACACAGATTTGAATATTTATTATACAGAAAAGTTAAACGATCTAGAAACAGCTTTCTTTTTAAAAGACGTCATTCATACACACGCGAGAAACGAAGAATTTCATGAGAACAGGAAAAAGTAATTCCTCACTTCCTACAAATACAACTAAATTTGGTTACTTTTTTGAAAGAAGATTTTAGAACCAACATTGGAGACGTCCGACCGAGTTGCAAACATAGAAAAAAAACTACTCCTTTTTACAAAATATGATGATGAATATTAATGAATTAGACAGTTGTAATTATCGAGCCGGGTTTCTTTCTGATAATTCTATCTCCATAAGCTTCTGTCCGACTTGGGTTTCAACGTCCCCTGTCGGGAGATGTGCTAAGGATTCAACTGATAGGTTGGATTTGATTGTTCAGATGATTTGTTATTTTTCTCGATGAAGTTTCTTGCAGATTGACCACATGAATAAAACATTTTTTTTACACTGCTTCAAAGTAAAAGAAGACAGAACTGGAATATGTTCAATGCAAATCACGAAAGCGCACGCGAAAAAAGATGACGCCAGCGAGCACATTGATTGAGGGCAAATATATATATATATATATATATATATATATATATATATATATATATATATATATATGACAAAAATGGACTTTCAGAAAGGTTTTTAGAAATAACTGTGTGCTTTACGTCCATGTTAGATTACCGTGTTCGTAAGTAAGTGTAATATATTTTTTTTGATTAATTGTCCTTTACAAGAAAATCGCCCCCACCACACTTGAAATATAGCTATGACAAATTTTGCTTAAAATCTTCCTGACCGACTATGGAATATTTGGTACAAAGCAAAACTTAGTAAATATTAATCATCTTCCTTAATTTCGCGTAGACGCTTGCAACAGCATCATTTTGTAACTCTGTAATTTTACCGAGGTATTGTCGGTAAAAGCTCTCTAAGCTTAGACCTTGTGTCACATTCAGTAGCGACATTGGTTGACTCAAAAGTACTCTCGGCCCATTGGATGGGATAAAACTGTCGTATCTGCGATCCTGGGGATAAACTACATGTAAGCTATATTTCTTATTTAAGACAGGGTGCAACTAAAAAAATGTTTCTGTCAGTTGACAGAGCGCAAATGAAAATGTTATTGAGAGGTGCCCGGTCTCGGAAAACAGCTGACCGTAGCAGTATCGCCCTCATTACAATAAAAGGGGTGAAACGGCAGAGTTACCGATGCCAGTGCAGCCGAGAGTGGAGCTTTTGTTTAAACCTGTCTCGGTTGCACCCGTTCGAGTTCCTTACATTAAAGTGACATTTGCTAACATTTTTCCTGCGAGTGGCGGCAAAAAATTCTATCGGTTCTCGGACTTTTGGTTGAGATCAGAGTGCAGTATCAACTATCTGATTCTATATTTCCCATTCTTTCTTTCGTTCTTTCTTTTATTTTCTCACTGAAACCTAGTCGTGTCTTTTCCGCTATTTGCTCTCGATGAAAATGGAAGTATCACTTATATGTTAGGTATTGGCAGGGCGTAACCATCGTCCCAATAAACGAAAACAGACACAAACAATTCTATTAGGATAATAATAATAATAATAATAATAATAATAATAATAATAATAATAATAATAATAATAATTGTTGTAACCTAGGGATGGTTACTGAATAGAATAATCAGGCGAAGGTTGCTAATGAACGATACTACTTAGGACAAGAACAACACATAAGATTCGCCAGGTAGAGACGGATTGATACAGTTTCCAAGTAGTCAACTGCTAGAAGTGAGCCAAATGGATTCCACAATGAATCTCCAACTGCAGAATATATACCAACTACCCTACGCGGTAAAATGTGGCACAAGGCCGAATTTAATGTGGGGTACTCGACCTCGTAGGCTCGGCCAAAAATTCCCCGTAGACCCAGTATAAAACAGGGCCGGGTTGGTGTTTCCCAAAACAAGACACAACAAGAGGCAGAGAGGACCTGTGTGTGTGTGTGTGTGTGTGTGTGTGTGTGTGTACCTGTGTGTGTGTGTGTGTGTGTGTGTGTGTGTGTGTGTGTGTGTGTGTGTCTGTGTGTGTGTGTGAGTGTGTGTGTGTTTAATTTGTAAATGTCATGATACCATTTCTGACCTTAGGTTTCTGGACGGGACTCGGAAAAAATGAGTACACACCAGACATCAAAGGAATAATAATAATAATAATAATAATAATAATAATAATAATAATAATAATAATAATAATAATAATGATATGGCAGTCCCTGCAGACTGCAATGTGTCTTTGAAGATATTCGAAAAACTGTCAAAATACAAGGACCTTGAAATAGAAATCTCAAAAATGTGGCACATGGGAACATCAACAATTCCTGTTGTAGTTGGAGCCCTTGGACTGGTTGGAAAAGATTCCAGTAGGCTGATTGAAGGGATCCCTGGAAGTTCATGCCTCAAAGAGATACAAAAAATTGTTCTGACAAGTACAGTCCACACTTTACGAAGGGCTTTATCTATGTAATTATTATTTTTTTTTCAGTGGAAAGTGTCATGATGCCATTTCTAACCTTAGGTCCCTAGGCGGGACCCGGAAAGAAATGTGTAGACGCCAGATATCAAAGGAAATAATAATAATAATAATAATAATAATAATAATAATAATAATAATAATAATAATATTAAATTCATGATAATAACTACTTCAAATAAAAGGTTAGGCAGAAACCCCAATGTATAGTGGAAAGAGCAGCAATAATACGTACTGGGTTTTCAAAAAAGTATTTGACTGATATCTGTGTGTTCCTTTATGATAAAATCGAAATCATAAGGTGGAAATTTATAAGGTATTTGGTCCTTTCTGCTACTGGTCGATATATAATTATTCCAGGACTTGATAAATTTATCTTTGACTGGGTAAATTTGGATGACTTTCATAGACTATACCCTGCGCATTTACAAACACGACTGAATATATACTTCATTATGTCAAGCTTCTTTTCGTAAGAAGTTTTGGGGTCTATTTTTTACTTTTCAAAAAAAAATCTTTGTCCCTTTAAAAAATCTTCACAATCTTAAATATAATTTTCCTTATTCAATATGTCACAGGCATCCCCCTTGACTGCTATTTTGATGCCGATCGAATCATCATTGGTGAGATGAGGAAGTAGGTTATATTGCGAAATGTTAACGTTGTTTCAGGTTTTGTAAGAGTTTGTCTGTCATACCAGCCTGACTAGTTTCCAGACATTCACTGTCAGAGCCAGTCTCGGACATTCTATGGATTCCAGAAAGGATTTTTATTAACCCATTTATGCCAGACTCAATTGCTATCTTCATTGCCATTGGTTGTGACAGTAGAATTTTCACCAAGTGGTTTTTAGAAAAAAAAAGTTCTTCCTTCATCTTGCGGCGACGGACAAATTAAAATGCACATTGAACTATAATTATTGCTGTCAAAGTTTTTAGTACACGGGCAAAAGTTCAATCGTACCTCTGAAGCAGAATCTCATCTGTCGAAGGCTACAATTTCGATAAATTTATTTAGATTTATTTTCCAGTGCGTTTGAAATTGTGGTTAATTATTACTAGTGGAAATGTAAGTTTTTTAAATGTCTTTGGAAGAAGAAGAAGAAGAAGAAGAAGAAGAAGAAGAAGAAGAAGAAGAAGAAGAAGAAGAAGAAGAAGAAGAAAGAGAAGAAAGAGAAGAAGAAGAAGAAGAAGAGGAAGAAAGAGAAGAAGAAGAAAAAGAAGAAGAAAAAGAAGAAGAAAAAGAAGAAAGAGAAGAAGAAGACAGAGAAGAAGAAGAAAGAGAAGAAGAAGAAGAAGAAGAAGAAAGAGAAGAAGAAAAAGAAGAGGAAGAAGAATAAGAAGAAAAAGAAGAAGAGGTAGAAGAAGAAGAAAAAGAAGAAGAGGAAAAAGTAGAAGAAGAAGAAGACACCTTATATAACCTCATGTGAGGTGACGTGATTCTAAAACAAATGCATGTAAAAACATTAATATTAACACCTATGTAGAGTGAATTATTTTTTTCTTATGAAATGCATCTATTTAGATGTGTTAAATTATAGCTCATGTTAAATTATAGCCTATGGTAACTTTTGGTTATTGAAAAGAAAGGGTGATGTTTGGATTTCCTTCTGTAGACGTCATTCAATCTATGTGATTCAAATTCCCTACTCAGTGAGATTATGTTTGAAATAAACATATATCGCCTCGAATAATTGTTTTTCAAAGTCATATACAATTGGTAAAGTGAAATCTATTAGCATTAAAGATGAGAATATAAACATATTTAATTTCGACAATATAGAATATATTTCAAAATGGATTTGAATTCCAAAGACTTATTCTATTGTTTAATCTAACTACCAACACCCACAAACACATACACATATTATGTATGTGCGTCCGTGTGTGTGTGTGTGTGTGTATGTGTATGTGTGTGTGTATGTGTGTGTGTGTGTGTATGTGTGTGTGCACCGTGTATCGACAATCTATTTAATCCGTGAACATATTATCAAACTATATCTATATTTCAGAGATGTGATATTTTAATCATTTACAATATCTAGATTGTTCGGACTATTGTCCTCATCTTTGTCGCGATATTCACGACGTTTCGACCGTTGTACGCCCCAGCCTTCTTCAAGTGATTGTAATTTCGAATCGAACCCTTCATTTCGGCCACCGGAGTAGATTGTTCTAGCTCCTCGTGCCGTGCCTCTTCCGGTTATTTCAGTTTAAGTTATTTCCCTTTAACTCAAATCTCCAAGTTATTTGTTCATGTCTTCTGTGGCCAGGTATCGTACTCACAAGTCACTGGATTACCAACGCTTACATACGACAACAAAAATGAGGACAATATATTAAACAATGAAAATACTGTAAATTATATCAAATTATATAATAATCAGCAGTGTGTATTTATTTATATATTTCTCCTGTGGAAAGGGAGATAAACTTAAATGAGTAAAAATATAAGTGATTAATTCTCTTTTCATATTTATTCATTTTAATAAACTATAAATATAAAATATTTATCTGCCTTTAGACAAAATTAGTTCCTCTGCCAAATTAACCGTTTCATTAACCAGTTCATTTATTCGTACATTTCTTAAATTGGAGTCTCATTTGTTCAAGCTTTTCATGTGAGGTACACAGATAACTTGGTCTATTAAGTAATCGACTTGTTTCAACTTCGTATTGAAATAGGCTTTACCGTCACCATCGTTGTTGTTCTATTGCGTGTCTTTTCCTCCTGAGACATATTTCCATTTTACGTTTATGTTAAACAGCTAACATTTTACCATGGAAATATATTGAGCAAATAGCAATATATATAAGACTAGGATATAATTAATGAATCTTAGAAACGATTGAAGGTCTAAAAATGGAACAGATTAATTAAACGGTTCATTGGCCTCTGATTTAATTGTGAATTCTTCATCTTCAATTTATTGAATATCAATACATCTGTTTCAAGACCTTTGTTCCATTGCATTTCACTCTTAAAACATTTTAACAATTGCCATCAATGTCGACGTAATGTGTACACTAATACATTATATATATATCCACATTCATACACATACACATATATATATATATATATATATATATATGTGTGTGTATGTGTGTGTGCACTTGTATATACATATATGCATACGTATACCTGATGATAATTAGAAGAGGCGCTGTAGATTCATGTTAAATATTTTTATATATGACACTTTGCTCTGAGAAATGACAAGTCGACCTTCTCAGGAGAATTATTTTCATATCATCAATATATTTTGGTTTTATTTTTCATTATCGACATAGACACATTCCACCAAGGGACAATAATTTTGGTGCATGACATTAGTTTTATTTTAATAATGTTGTTTTTTTTTTGTGGAGAAATGTTGTTCGTAACCTCGAGGTAGAAACGTTTGAACTTTTTGTATGCCATGAATATCAGACGAGTTTATAACAATGGTGACATTAGCCGATTCCTTTTTAGGTAACATTCGTTTTGATTGAACGAGCAACCAGCATGACAGGTCGGTTGAAATTTATAAAATCTTTTCTCTTAAAATAATAGTTTTGGAAAATTGGCTTCTCTAGTCAATTGATCAGGTTTTCTTTCCCAATCTTCTGTATCTGATAGTGTGGGACATTACCATTTTGATTAGGTCCTTATTTTCTCTTTGCGTTATCTGTGCTTTTAACTTATTTGCTGCTGTTTTTGCAAGAACTCAAGTAATGTGTTTCGTTCTATTTGTGATTCTCTTGCGTCAGTCCACAAAGATCGGTAATAGCTTAGCGTGAACCTCTCTCTGAGCTAGAGGCTTCATCGCTCGAACACATTTCTGACCGTGGATCATACAAAAGTTTATGCAGCATAGAGTTAATATATGTCTGAACGTATTTGGTGCTGTGTATGACTCTCCCCAATGCTCTGACATTTAGATTTCTAAGTAAAGTTTTTCGTATTTGCAATCACTCCAAATCACTGGTCTGACATCATCTTATTAGTCAGGTTATATGTTGCTTTCTTCTGCCCCTCTTGCCATCGATGTATCCTGTGAGTGTCAGATTCTCGAATCATTTTTTCTCTATTATTTCTTCAAGAAATTTCAACTCATATTTTGTGTTGCAAAGTAGAAGTGTTTTTTTTTTCTTTCAATTTTCTTTAAATATACGTAGTTCCGCTCATGTGTATTGTATTTTCAGAAACTACATTTCTCTTGCTCCAGGTCTCTTTATAATCTATGATAAGATTGTCCAGCATAGGAGAACTGATAATACATAACAATAAAATACTCTTTTCTTTGTGTTTAATAAAACTTCTCTTATTCGTGATAATTTGCTTAGCTTTTGGAAGGCGCTTTGGCAATCCACGACGGAGTTCGCTGTAGCATTTTCCGTCCAATGTTAAATCACTTCCTAGTCATTTAAATATTTATAATCAATTCCTGTTGGTATCTCTAATTTGTATTTTGGATGTTGGTCCATTTGCATTGCTGAAAACGATACATTTTCTTTTCTTACAGTTGTTGTTTAATCCTTTCATTTTGCTTTCCTTTGAAAGAAAATGTATCGTTTTCAGCAATGCAAATGGACCATCATTCAAAATACAAATTAGAGATACCAACAGGAATTGATTATAAATATTTAAATGACTAGGAAGTGATTTAACATTGGACGGAAAATGCTACAGCGAACTCCGTCGGGGAATGCCAAAGCGCCTTCCAAAAGCTAAGCAAATTATCACGAATAAGAGAAGTTTTATTAAACACAAAGAAAAGAGTATTTTATGTAATTCTGTGGGAGTTCTCTTCTTTTCTGAGATGAATACTGTGTCATATGCATTTTTAGCGTTGTTAAAATTGTGCCCGACCGGAATGAATCCTGGTAGGACTTCTAATTCTTTCAGGAACGCTTCACTTAAATGTTGAATAAGTTCGGTAAGAAGGCACCTCCTTGACCTGATCTACTTACTAATTTTTGTATTTACGGAATTCATTTTTTATCCGTATGCATATGCTAACGACAGTTCTCATATCCTTTCTAAATCCGCAACTTATATCAATTCAATGACACCTCTGATATACCAGCTAGTGAAAATGTTCTTAGTATAGTCACCTTGTATGTGTTATTTCACTTCAGGCATTGGCGTTTATGCTTTACCCAGAATTACTTGTCACTATTCGACCTGCATAATTTTGAACACAATAGAAACCCATCTTTGTCCTGTCTTCAAATGCCAGACATACATTAAACATGTTACACACATTTTCAAAATAAAAATATAATTTTGATAATTGTTTGAACGAATAAATAAGAAACAGAGCTTGGCCAATGTCTTAGCCATACGAGATACGATAGGCGACAAAAGCGGCTGATTTCAGCGTTTTGCAAGAATTAAATCTGACGACTGATGAAACTGTGATAGCCTGATATTATTAAAAATATATTCCAAAGACACAGAAATAGATAAATTATGATCAGTCATAAACTCTTAAAGAAAAAATCGTAATCACAAGCAACCCAGTATTTTTTTATTGTCTTTTACAGATTACCATTTTTTATGGCTTAACTTATCCAATTGTAAGAATTTTTTTTAAAGATAATAATAATTTTCAGATACATGCCTTGCTATTTAACCCAGAGCTGGGAGGAGAAGAGATGAATTCATACCTTTCCCAAGGGTGTTTCCATGTCAGTGAATACAATGAACCAGACTGGAACTTCGGATCTCCGATTTTTCAATAGCGAGACTTTATCATTTACACCAAACGCACATCCAAGATTACGGCACCTGGTATTCCCGAGCGTTTATCTATCTGACCAGGTTCAAATTTGCTTATTTTTTGTGATCGAACAAGAACCGTTGTGTCAACGTGTTATGGACGTAAGCCTTTACACTTATACTAATGTTGCCGTCCAGCTCAGACCAGACACGAGATTCGTTGACAGGGTGCAGTTTCTTTCAATCAAACGCTTAAAAAAATGCTCTTCTGTAATACCGCTGCACACAAGTGAAGAACAAAACAATTTATAACAGTAAACCAGAGTCTATTCTTAGGTACTAACTTACTGATAGATGCGATCGATGTAGTGCGTAAATGAGGTGGGATGTCGCCGTCTTCTATGTGATTCTGCGAAGACCATTTCTTTCTTTCTGTTTGCTCTTGCGCGAGATAGTCAGTTTTATAGACAACAGTTTTCTTTGTCTTGTCATCTTCGTCTAAAAATGTAGTTAATCTTCCTTCCGCCACTTTCTCTCAGTCTGATCATCTTGCTTTTTTTTACTTTGAATTTTATTCCAATTACTGATCGCTCGAATGAATAATGTTCCGTATCGACTTGTACGACATTTCGTTTTAAATTTAATAAGATCTCATATTGACACATATTTCTACACTAATCATCAGAAAGACAGAAAATGTTATTTAGCTGACAAATAAGAAGGAGAGAAGGACTGGGTAATTTACTACACACATGACACACGAAAGGAATTTAGCGAGAAAGAAACATCAAAGGAGCCATTTTTCTATTGTTTCTCTCAGTACAAGGCTCCGGATTAATAAGTTAATTATTTATTGAATATGGGTTTTGTACACGGAAAGATGAAGAATATCATATCACCGGGATATATAAGTGTTATATGCGATCCTATGAACACTAATGGGTATGTTCCAATCCTCATAAATACGTTGGACACGATTGTAAGTGGGGGTAATATGCTACCAGTGGTTTGCCTACTTCACGCCGCTGGCGAGTATTGTATTTTGTTATTGTTATAAACATTACCATTTCATTCCCAACCTACGTTTTGGTTTTTCCTCATTCAGTAACCTTTTCTAGGTCACAACAGATAGAACGAAAGAAGCAAAGAATATAAAAAAAGAAGGAAGGAAAGAAAGAAAGAAAGCAAGAACAAAGAAAGAAAAGAAAAGAAAGAAAGAAAAAGGAAAGGAAAAAAGTGTTATATATCGTACCTATGAACACTAATGGGTATGTCTCACTCCTCATAGATACGTTAGACACAATTGTAAGTAGTGGTAATATGCTGTCTAAATAGTCCACCACTAACATTGGTTTACCTATTTCACGCCGCTGAAGAGTATTTTATTTTGTTGATGTTATAAAGATTATCAATTCATTTCCAACTTCCATTTTAGTTATTACTCATTCAGTAATCCTTTCCAGGTTACAACAATAATATAGAAAACAGTTGACCCTAAACATGAAGAGGTTAACTTTTTAGCAGTTGCTGAATCAAAAGTTTGTGAGTCTCTTTCAGCACGTAATATTTCTGGGAAGAAACTCAGTGGAACATCCTTGTTACCAACAGAGCACGAAAGGAATAGGGATGATTAACTTTTTCCCTTGGCATGATGGATTATACCTTCGGGTGTATGGACTGGTGAAACTAATGAAACTCGCCTGAACACCGACCATGAAAATAGCAAGTGGTTATCGATAGATTTTCAACGTTTCTTCTCTGGGTAGTGTGTGCTGGGTGGAAAATGACTCATCATTCATTAATGAATGATGTGTGTGATAAGGGGATGTGGCCTAATGGATGTCGGTGAGCCAAGTTCGATTTCCATTCAGGTTCGTTATACTCACTTACCTTTCGGATGGTATGAATTTATCTCTTGTGACCCCGGCTATGGGTAAAATAGCAGGTCAGAATTGGTCCTATAGTATGCCGTAGAATTAAATGCCAACCATCTGCGAAAAAAAATTCTGTCAATTCCGTTATGAATCAAGAGATATGATCGTCCAACCGTGTATCACGTATGGCACTTAACTGACTGACTCTGCGATATGAAATTGAACGAAATAAAGATGATGAGAATTAGGAGGATATAAGTTTGTTTAGCGGTATATCAATTCCTCATGGGTCATTTAATGTTGAAATTTAATTTTCTTGTGAGAATTAGTAGGTCCTTGTGTAAAAAAGTATTGATGGTGATTTGTTTTTGTTGTGGATTCTGAGATGAAATCCGATAACAATAAATAACAAACGCCAGGAATATATAAGGGAAATAAATGTATTAACGTAATAATACAAATTGGTAATACGGGTTAGTAGATCCAGGAATGCGGGTTTGTAGCAATAATATATATACAGTCTTGGTATTGAAGTATCGCGGTATGACTCATTACTGAATCTAGGTGCTGTGACGGTGACTCTTGTGTTACCCTCCTCTGATACTACTCTGATACACGCTTCTCGACTGTCTTAACGTACTGCCGGGTATTCACTGGTAGTAGTATATGTATACCTCGGTTGAGTCCATTTGGGTAAAAAGGGCAAATAAAAATGCATTGATGGATTTTTTTTACTATAAAAATGTTTATACTTTAACTCCAGTCTGGAGATTAACTATTTCTCCATAACAGGGACCCATAACATGTGCTACCACCCCTGGATAGGATGGACCTGGCAACAACAGTAATTAAGAGGTGGTTCCACGCTCCTCAAAACCTCCCGATCAGCGGCCCTGCTGCGTGATGCCGTTTATCGTCGTACCCAGGACCAGGAAGATATATCAGAATAGAGACTAGATGTGAAGAGTTTAAACTTATAGGGATCATGTATACATCCATGTGAGATGTTTCTACAAATTAGTATTTATTGCGAAAATATTTTAGCGGAACTTCTTCCTTACAAATGGTATTAAATTTGAATTTGATAAATCCTGAAATCAAGCATGACTAAACCATGCAAAAACTGCATCGATTCTTTATATTTAATATATAATAAATATCAAATGGAAAATTATATTCGTTGAATATTTGACAGATAATATATTGCTTTTATTATAATAATTTCTTTATATTTTGTAGTTTTATTTTTAATATTTTTTCCAATGTTATAACGTAACGGCGGCCTTGGTTATATTTTAGAAAATACATTTAGAAAATATCAGTGATCGTTCATATAATATGGCAGTGACTGATGGGCAATCTCTCCTGACAATGAGATATTCACTAACTGCCATACGCGGTTGGATGCAGCACAGGGCCAAGTTTATTGTAGGGTATCCCAGCCCATAGACTACGCCAAAAATTCCCCGTAGAACCCATAATGAAGAAGAGTCTTTAAGCCGCAGAATTGTTGCTCTGTGGAAGGATTCTGAAAATGGCATATACAGAACATGACGAAGTTGTAGAGAAAGTGGAAACAAAAAATAAACTAAAAGTTACCATCAGGAAGACAGAATTGGAATTTCTAGGGCACATGATGAGGAAATATGGTTTGGAAATTTTAATACTCAGAGGAAAGACTGATAACCGAGGAAAACAACACATAACTGACGTAGCGAGCTTGAGTAAATATGGCCGAATAAGGATTAGGAGCGATAACAAAAAATACAATATCCTGAGGAGCCACGGCACTCGAAGAAGAATTAGCGAGCTGAAAATTTAATGAAAACTAAAAAACCCAAGTTACTTACATATTTCAAATGAATGTTTCATATAATAAAGACAAAAGGAAATCGTGGAGAAGA
Organism: Acanthosepion esculentum; assembly: GCA_964036315.1. Classification (NCBI taxonomy): domain Eukaryota; kingdom Metazoa; phylum Mollusca; class Cephalopoda; order Sepiida; family Sepiidae; genus Acanthosepion; species Acanthosepion esculentum. Next base: position 17,572,607 of record OZ038502.1, read on the forward strand.
ATGACCAATCATGTCCTGTTATGACCTATAAAAGGAGTAGAAAATTTATTCAGTCCAACTCTAAACATCTTTGATGAAAATATTTTGTTGAATATATTATATTATCTGTTTGTAATTTGATTTACTCAATACAGAATACAGGGTATCAAATATCGAAACTTGATAAAGAGACATTTTAAATTAGAAAGATAATGAAAGAACACCATCTTTGAAGAACGCACATCATGCTCGGCTAGATCCGGTAGTAAATTGTAATGTCTGTTCTGGAAGACACGAACTTGGAAAAGAAATTACACTGATCTAAATTAAGCAGTGCAATTCATTCATTTTAGAAAATTTAGATTAAAGAAGGTTACAGTTATGAAGCAGGAATTATGAGAAAAATAGAAGTAGAGAAAAACTGAAAAAGAAGAAGAAAATGAATAAATTTCGAGAGAGAAATAAAGATAGAAAATAGAAGAAGAAGAAGAAGAAGAAGAAGAAGAAGAAGAAGACGAAGAAGAAGAAGAAGAAGAAGAAGAAGAAGAAGAAGAAGAAGAAGAAGAAGAAATTAAAAAAATTAAAAACATAAAATAACGCTTTGAGGAGTAGGAGTAGTAACAGGCGATAAAGAGATACAAAATTATAGTGAAAATGGGAGGAGACGCGTGAGAAGTAATTGAGATATAAAGAGAAAGAAGGAATTAGAAGTAATGAAAAAGAGAAAAAGAAGGAAGAAGAAATTCAGAGAGGCAGGCCAAGAGTGAAGATAAAACGAAGGAGAAATCCTGAAATATTGATAAACTGATCGAAAAATCAAAATCAAAATGGATTGAGAGTTACAAGGAAAGAAGGGAATCGAGAAAAAAGAAAAAGTAAAGAAGAAAAAAGAGAAGAATTAATCGATAAACATCAAGAATGAAACAAAGTAATAAGGAAACGGAGAAAACTAAGTGAGAAAGAAGAAGAGGAAAAATAAATTGAGAGATGTGGCGAAAGAATGAATGAAAGAATGAAGTAGAGATGGAAGTATAAAAAAGAATTCGAGGGATACAGATGACGAATGAAGAAAAAACGAATAAATAGAGAAGAACTGAAAAAGAAGAAAAAAACGAAGAAATTCAGAGACAGAGTGAAATACATGGAGCAAAAGAAGAAGACAGAAAAGAAGAAGAATTAAAGTGACACAAAGAAAGAAGAGAAGAAAGAAAGAAGGAAAGAACGAATAAAACGAAGATATTCAGAGATAGATAGAAATGCATAAAGCTAAAGAAGAAAAAATAGAAGAAGAAATAGAGATACGAAGAAAGAAGGAAAGAGAGAAAGAAGGGAAGAATGAAGGAAAGAAAGATGGAAAGAAAGAATAATACAAAGAAATTCAGAGATAGAGAGAAATACATAAAGCTAGAAGAAGAAGAAAAATAGAACAAGATATAGAGATACGAAAAAAGAGGGAAAGAGAGAAAGAATGGAAGAAAGAAAGAAAGAAGGAAATAAGAATAAAACGAAGAAATTCAGAGATACAGAGAATATATGAAGCAAAAGAAGTTGAAGAAATAAAAAGATACAAATAAATAAATAAAAAAGAAAGTAAGAAGAAAACGAAAAAAATTAGAGACAGATAGAAATGCATATAGTAAAAGAAGAAGTAGATGGAAAACAAATAAAGTGATACAAATAAAAAAAAGAAAAAAGAAAGAAAATAAAACGAAGAAATTTAAAGATAGAGAGAAATGCATAAAGTGAACGAAGAAGAAATAGAACAAAAAGAAATAAATATACAAAGAAAGAAAGAAAGAAAGAAGGGAAGAAGGAAAGAAAGAATAAACCGAATAAATTCTGAGATAGAGAGAAATATATAAAGCAAAAGAAGAGGTAGGAGAAGAAAGAAAGAGATGCAAAGAAAGAAAGAAAGTAAGAAAGAAAGAAAAAGAAAGCAAGAAAAAAAAACGAAGAAATTCGGATATAGAGAGAATACATAACGCTAAAGAAGAAGAAAAATAGATATACAGTGAGATAAAGAAAGAAAGAAAAAAAGAAAGAAAGAAAGAAGGAAAGAAAGAATAAACCGAATAAATTCAGAGATAGAGAGAAATACATAATGCAAAAGAAGAAGTACGAGAAGAAATAAAGAGATACAAAGAAAGAAAGAAAGTAAGAAAGACAGAAAAAGAAAGCAAGAAAAATAAAGCAAGAAAAAAACGAAGAAATTCAGACATAGAGAGAATACATAACGCTAAAGAAGAAGAAAAAATAGAGATACAGTGTAAGAAAGAAAGAAAGAAAGAAAGAAAGAAAGAAAGAAAGAAAGTAGAAATAAAGACCATCAACAACAACTAAACAGTATCCCAAGGAAACAAAACGTGAATATAAAAGCAACCGGCAATTTAGATAAGAGGTGAGGTTAAAAAGTAAATTACGTGTAAAAGAGCGAAGCAATCAATATTTATTTAGGTTAATATCAAAATGGCGTTGATCCTATAACTTGCTATAAAAGAAAAATTTGTTGGATGTTTAAATTCTTCTTTTTTTGTAACCAGGAAAATTATTTTCCACAGGGACACGATAAGAACAGAAAATGGTCCCTAAGTAGGTCTTTCGTTTCGGAGTCTAAATCTTCAACGTTGAATGTAATAAATGAAAGTGGATGGTATTGAGCGAAGGTGAAGAAGATTGAATATGATTTCAGCGTTTGGATGAAAGCAGATTAAGCCAAGAGAATATCTGATGATGTTAAAAGGTAAAAGCGGGAGACAAATGTAGATTTCGAATATGGAAGACTGAAGTAAACGAAAAAGACAACAATTTATCATATATAAATGTGTGTACCATGTATGCACAAATACAGAGCTCTTCGATAAAAGTGACTCACCTGATTTTTTTTCTGAAAAAATTTTTGGCTTATTGTTTTTGGGGTCAAAGTAATTTTTAATCTTACTAATATAAAGACCCCTTCCCAACCACTTAGTAAGAAAGTTTACTCACCCTAAGGTATTCTATTGATAATTATAATTTTGGATATAAATGAGATTTAGGGAAAAACTCTGTGCAAAGAAAGTGACTCACTTATTTCCTACAACTAGTAATCAATTGAAGCATAACCGAACAGCTTTAAATAAAGAATAATAGAGGTATAATTTATTTATAATAGGTAATATAGTTCGAAATATTTAATAATCTATGGGTCCTCCTTTATTTTGAATAACCTTTTCAACCCTTTTTGGCATTGACTTGATTAGGTTCTGGCAAATCTCATCTCCAAGCATTGAATTCCATTCGGATATGAAATTCACAATCAAATCCTCTTTGTTGCTCAACTGCTTTCTCGAGAGCGTGTACTTTATAATGCTCCATAAGTTTTCTAATGGGTTGAGGTCAGGAGATTGGGGCGGCCATGTCATAACACTCACCTGCTTCTCATCAAAGTATTCCTTTATCAATTTTGATTTGTGACAGGGAGCATGATCCTGCATAAAAATGAGCTTGGTGGGGTCGATTTGCACCCTTTCGACAGAAGGAAGCAGACAAGACTCTAAGATTCTCTTGTACTACTCGCTCCTGAGAGTCTTTTCAATAGGTTTTAAGAAACCAGTTCCATGAAAAGAAAAGCATCCCCATAACATTATACTGAACAGATGCTTGACAGTACTTACTGCTAAATTCAAAGAGCTTTCAAAGCTTCTTCTTCGGATTTTAGATCGTTTATCCTTAGAATTTAGCTCAACTTTCGTTTCATCTGAGAAGAGAACATTTAGTAAAAAAAATCAGGTGAGTCACTTTTATCACACAGCACTGTATATACGTACACGGTAGCTGCTGGTCGATTAAGATAAATAGCATTGCTTCATTTATCTTCAATTAAGGATGGTGCGGATAAAACTCTTCAGATCTTACAGATGCAACGTTAGAGACAAACGGACGTTTCGAATAAAGGCGACATGTATCAATTTAAGTGTGGGTTCAGTTCACATCGCTACCGAATGTGACACAGGGTCAGTTTAAAGTGAGTTTAACTGCAATAACGTGAAAAAATTGTAAAATCCACCTTGACAATTCCTTTTCTGAGCACGCCTCAGCCATTGGACAATAAACCGTGACACATCGAAAAAGAGAGGTACTGTCTAAGGGGAAGATCTAACTAGATTTTGGTTTTAATATTATTTGAATCTTCTTAGCATAGGCATTCATCTACACCAGGTAAGTAGAGATTTACTTGACCACCTACTGGGTCAGGTTGTGATACAAGATCATTTTTACGGTGGGAACCCAAGTGTTTTCACTCAGGCCGCTGCTCCAAGCTGGTCTTAGCTGGTCATAGCTTGTCCAACCTGGTCAATCTCGTCTAAGCTAGTCAGAGCTGGTCATAGCTAGTCTAAACAAGTCAGGGCTGGTCAGAGCTTGTCCAAGCTGGTCAGAGCTGGTCCAAGCTAGTCATAGCTGTGATACTACCAGACTCCGACACCACGTAAGTATAATAAGACTACAGTAAACTAAAAAGACAGCCATTTATATATAGATGTGTATAACATGTGTATATAAATATACATATTTTATTGAATACGACAGACACAGCGTTTGATCTAGTTTTTATACAATTTCTCATGTGATCTACTAAAATATTTATTCTTGTCGGAAGATAAATTATATAAAAACTACCCAATTTTTATCTAAGCACCTTCGGCTATATATTTAGTCATTTTCAAGGTTGAAATATATTAACTGTTAAAAAGAAATAGATTGTTGTGTGTATATTTTTATATAATGTTTTCATTTTCAAATCACGGTCAAGATATTGTGTCCATGTTCATAGCTAATATTATTAAGTGTTGTTTTTGTTTTTATTAGTAAGGCTTCAAATATTTTTAGCCTTTCATGAATGTACTATTATATGTGTGTCGTCAACGAGTATGTTACTTATTCTATATATATATATATATATATATATATATATATATATATATATATATATATATATATATAGTTTATGAAAAACGAGGTAATCCGTATGGGTAGACCCAAGGAGGATAAAATCCAGAGATCTCAATGTAAATCAGAGTTAATAATTTAAATAAAAACAGAACACTTTAAGGTACCATATAAAAAATTATTTCACCACAGCCCTTTTAAAGATCCTTATGGGTAGACCCAAGGGCTGTGGTGAAATAATTTATCACATGGAACCTTAAAGTGGTCTGTTTTTATTTAATATATATATACATATATATATATATATATATATATATATATATATATATATATATATATATATATATATATATATATATATAGAAGAGGTTCAATTTGTAGGTCTGGTGAATTGGATCTTGAGTACGATTCCAATGTAATAGGTTATAACCAGAGGATATATATATATATATCTTTATATATATATATATATATATATATATATATATATATATATATATATATATATACATATATATATATATATATATATATATATATATATATATATATATATATATATATATATATATATATACACACACACGCATATATATATATATATATATATATATATATATATATATATTATGCAATTACACTGGTCAACACGAGTTTTGGTGCCAAGAAACAAAACACATTTTTAGCTAATGTGTTGGTACTGAATCTAAAACTCAACTTAGTTTTTCATGTTTAGCTACAGTTTTTTGTGCTGAAATTGCTTATTTTGGGAAAAAAACATCAATTTGCAATCTTGGTTGAACGGAAAATGTAATGAATAATATCGGTAGGAACCCTTCAATTTTCAAGTAGGCCGAGTAATTTATGTCAGCCACTTGAAATAAACTATTTTTATAAGAAAAAATGTATTTATATGTTTACAATTTTAAAATGGAAATACCGAGTTTTTCCAGTTTATCTCCAAAATTCAAATTAACTGATAAACTCTATCAATGATACACTTCAGAAAACCTGATAATTAAGTTGACATCAAAAAGTGAACCCTAACATCTGTTTAAAATTCATAAATTCATCTCATTACTTTTCTCCTTTTACTACGGAAGGAAACCTAGCATATTGAGATCATTTTGTTAGGACAGTTGGAAAGAAACTCCAACTAAAGACATCCCAATTGAATGCACCTATGCCATTGTAGATGATACTGTTGGAGTATCAAAAGGTGCTTAAATATCATTGAATATGAACGCCAATCAAGAAAGAGAAAATATTTACCATAGTTCTTATGTTCACTAAGGGTTTAAATCTGCTTATTTATAATTTATTAAATTATTTGATGAAAATACTTTTTGAGTAATATTGACATCGGTCAGTATCATATATGCACAAAACAATTGAAAAAAAAAGGCTATTTTTCCAAAAATGAGTCATTTATGCAAAGCAAAAAACGGTAGCTATCCAAGAGAAAATGAAGTCATTTTCAAATTCAGCGACCTCAAATTAGCTAAAATGATGTTCGGCTTCACGACACCAATCAAAATATATTTCTTTCTTGACCAGCGAAAATAATTTGATAATTTTTATGAAGTTTGTTTTATTTTAGTCGAGGAAAACGAATGGCTATGTCGAAAGTATTCATAATTCTAACCTTCCTTTCTAGCGATATGTTTCGGGTCACCGTCAGGAAGTAAACAAGTGCTGTCTTTGAGGAGAAGATGGGATGGGGAATTGACACTGAGAGCGCAATGTTTCAGGATGAGAACCAAGGTCAGTTTAGTGTTGGCTTGCGAGTGCGTGGGCCCTGGCCATGGTCAGAAATTGCCAGTCTCTGCAACAGTCGCCCTTACACCGGTATAACAATCTACCCCCTCTTTCGTGCAATGAAGAGGTCAGTATTTTCTATTGCTCTCCCTTCAAAGAGAGACACAACTTAGATATTATAAGAGACACCTCGGTCCCTCGGTACCTCAGCACACACTCAAAGTTTGACCGTACAGGATTTTCTAATAGGGAACGTTATATCGTAAGAACTTTAGGTTAAATGACAGCATTGCCGAAAAGAAAGGAAAGACTTTGGTTTACAATGGGTTTCCATTATAGAGAGAGCAGTAATTTCTGATATTTGGGACCCTGAATGATCTCCAGGTCAATTCTTTAAATGGGATAATGCTATCGGTTCGTAAGTAGGAGATTAAATCAAAACAGTCATATTCCTTATGGAAAAAATACTAAAAGACAGGGATTCAATCATGATACCTTGATCTGCAATATTGTGTCAAGATTCCCCAAAAGAGGTTAAAATTATATTTAATCCATCTAGGTATATAAGATATATTGCCAAATACGAGATAGTGCCCAATATAGTTTATGAAAAGCACTGCACACTTTGTTCAGGGTGTTTCACATTTTTTAAACAAAATAAACAGACAAGAATCACAAACGGAAGATTAATAGAAATTCTATTATTGAAAGCTAAAATGCTAAAATTTTAAGACCTTCGAATACTTTATTTCAAACATGAACCAAAAATATCAAGAGGAGGCCTAGGCCCTCCAGATCTCCATTCAGCAGAAGGCACTGTTGAATGCAAAGTTGTTGATAGGGCGTGCATATTCATCCTGGGGGACCGCTTGAATTTTCTCAGTGTTGGCAGCAAAGGTTCGAGAGATGCCCTGGTAAATGTTGTTCTTAAAGAACCCGCAGAGAACGAAATTTTGAGGGTGGTCAGGACAAGCAAGTGATGTGTCCATTCCACTTCAGCTTTGCGGCTAATGAGACGCACCCTAAACTTTTCACAGATCCTTTCCATGGTAGCATTAGCATGGTGCGGAGAAGCACCATCCTGCTGGAACCATGGTTCCTCCTCATCAAGGTCCTCAAACTCCTCGATCCCCCCCATAGGAGATTCCGCTGCTATGTTTCAACAATTGTGAAACGCCCTGTAGATATCTCATGTTTTTCATATTTAATTATATTTAATTCTTGTAAATTACACGAAAATCGGGAAAAATATTCTCGGGCATGTTTTTAATGGTAGTCTTATTTCTAAGGACAGAGACAAAAAAACTTATGCACATTTGGGGGTAAATTGTGTTAATTTCACTTAATAATGTGTTGCAAGAACTAGAAATGAACTTAATACGGGTCACTTTTGAAAAGGAGTGTCAAATTAAACCTGTTTGTCATTTATAACATCCATTGATTTATTGATTTCTTTTTTACAGTTTATCAACCTTTTCAGTTTATTTAAAAACAGAACATATTGTAGATTGTAATATATCTTTGGTGATAATTTTGAAAAACATCCTACCAATTGGGACATAGCTGGGCAGTACCTCAAGGGTATTTTCGTGGTAAGTGATTATAACGAACCCGTCTGAAATCTGAACTCGCCTCTCCGATTTCAAATCATGTGTCATTATAGATTACACCACTATCACATCAAAAGTTTACAACAACTGGTATTCCCAAAAGGATATTCATCCAGGTACTAACCATGGTCGACGTTGCTTAACTTCGGTGATCGTACAGGGATCTGCTTTATGTGTATATGAGAACGCGCCTGTGTGAGTTTCTGTGGGAGTGGAAAGAGAAAGAAAGTCAGATAAAACAATAATAGTAAGAGAGGTAAGGCGAAGAAATAGAGAACAAGGCAGAAGGTAAACTATAAGTATATACGTGTGTATGAATGTATAGGAGTGCAGTCCCAACCCATTTCACCAGTCGCACTTGATAAGAGGTCTCTCATCTAGGTACTGGCCAAGCTCAACATTGCTTATCTTCGCTGATCGTAGGAGAACCGGTGTTTCAACGTGGTGAAGACGTAAACTTAATGACATTAATTTCAACGAGATTACGATGACTTTCCTTTTTACAAAAAGTGACAGAAAACGAAACTCCGTATAATTGATAATCTAAAAATAATTACATTATTGTTTAACTTCAAAAGAACAAAAAATAACACATTTCTAGTATTAGCAAAAAATTAAACCAGATCTGCAATGCTTAATCTCCTTATTTTTAGAAAATTTTATATATAGGAATAAAGTGTCGTTGTCGACACTGGAGTTTGAACACAGATATAGGCGAGCTCCTTTTGAATAAATAGATCACGAGATGGTTAAGAAAATGTATATATGGGAATTAGCGTGGCGTCTAAGTTATCACTATACTTAATACTATTCGGAACACTATTCGGTGGTGACTTCGAGCGAGTATTATCGAACAAGTACTATTAGTGCGAGTGTTATTCGAAGGCGTCTGACACTAGTATTTTTCAACGGCGATTTCTGCGATTACAAAGTCTCTACTACAACGAAAGTGTCAACGAGTGTTCGTTGACATCACAAAAGAATTATTCCCAAAATGCAAAATATCCGCTTTCGAATATATTGTGTGGTTACATTGTTTGTAAATTTAGTTTTGTGTTCTGAATTTCGAAACATTATTCGATTCGAACGTTTCAGTAGTCAATTAAGTGAGATACGTGATGCACGTTTGCGCGATCATGTATCTTTCGATACATGACTGACGAGGCAGATTTGTTCACGTTGTTGCCTACCAAGTGTAAAAAAATCAGTCTGTCCTGATATGCAACAAATAGCTGGGATGAAAAGTGACGGATTAATACCTTTTCGCCGGGTATTTGTGAGCAAGTGAATCTACCGAATTTGACTGGAATTCGAACTCCGCTCTTTGAATGTTTATTTCATTGAATAAATCATTCAATATATCCATAACCATATTTTAAAATAACACGTTATTTTCACTGAATAAAATTGAAAAAAAAAATGAGAGTTTCTTAAAGTGTTTTTGCCAGAAAATTCTCCTCGTCAGAATCCAACTTGCATATTTATAAATCTATCATTCGTCCGTACATCCAAGATTGCTTCCATATCTGGTTCGGTGATGGAGACTATATATCTCGAGAATCTTGACAATATTCAACGAATAACCCGTAAAGCAATCGATCATGATATGGCATCTCATTTTCAGTGACTTTCTTACCGACATGACGTGGCTACCCACTATCGTTTCTACAAATATTTTCATGGCAATTGTTCTGTCGAGCTTTCATTTCTGGTGCCTGGACTGCACGGACTTCCGCGTACTACTAGATTGAAAACTAAGTCCCACCGTTTTACTGTTAAACTAGCTAGATGCAACAGTATATACTATTCTAATAGTTCTGTTCTTACATTGTCGCCCACGGAATCCCTTTCCGATTTCATGCGTTCCTACCCCAAACTATCTTGAAGTATTAAAACACAACGCCAATCGCCATCTTTTGTCCTCATGATTCCTGTTTCTTTACAGTCCTTTCACCCCAGTTTTCCTCGCTAAAGTCCTTTCATTCTCTATCCCTATCACTAACCCCTTGCCTCATAGTTATGTTATTATCTTGTTTGGGGTGAAATGATTTAAACAAACATGTAAATTGAAAAGAAATAACAGTTCTCATATTTATTTTAAATCTTCAGAATATTGATGTAAATTCCTGCCCGGTATTCTGGATAGGGTAAAGCATGGAATTTATTGAGGTAAGCTGAAGGAGGTTCAGTTAGGGACAGCTATTTTCATAACTAAATTGACGATTGCTCCGACGCAAAAGGCATTCAGTTATTTCCAACTGTCGGCATGCTGATGTTTTCCTTTTGAAAAAACATGAAATTAATATTATGTCTGTGGAGAGTTAGTAATAAACAATCTCCCAATTGGCTTCGGCAATTTCTCCCATGGCAAATGTTAATACACGTATAGGCTGCCAGTGTCACAGAGTCTGAGCACACATTTGTCCGCGGCAGTGGCGAAGGAAACAGAAGAAAGAATGGATTTTTGAAACTTTACTAGTTTAAAAGACCCTGGAGAGAATCGGAAGGACAACCGCCTCGTTGTGAATGTAAAACGATTACGACAAAATAAATCCACAGAAAGAACTAAATAAAACAAATCGATATTATTACTGAGAAAAGATCAGCGGAACTGGCTACATTTATTGGAAGGTGAAGAATAGAGAAACATGCCAGACTTTAAGAAACTCATATTAAAAAAGCTTTGAAAATATTTACTGATAAGTTTTTCTCATATCCACAGTGGTCAACGTTTATGCTCTACTATCCGCTTTGTTATTAATATCTGTGATATTTTATTCTATATAACGCATCTATTTACTTTTATCATATTATTTTGTAACCGTTTAACCATTTTAGAGATATCACATATATATCTCCCCCGTACACCATACATACATTTTACAACCTATTCACCTCAATCCTAGCGTTTCCTTTTTTTTCTCGATCTTGATCTGAGTTGACATTTAAGCAATTCAATCCAGTGCCATATTTCGCATCGTCTGCCTAAAATTTAACAGCGAGCTCTCAACTTGCTATCACAGCAGAGGGCCACGTAAGAAAGGATTCAAAGATTATCTGGAAAAATCCTTTGTTGCCTGTCACATCAACCATTGCCAATGGTCAACCCGAATTGAGGACCGTGACTCCTGTCGACCCGCCACCAAACATGTTGTCTCCTTCTTAGAAAATACCTACAGATACGCTCTCAGGGACAAGAGGCATAGGAGGAAGTAATGCAACGCCATGTAATTGAGTCCGGGCGGGATTTTCATCATCAACGACTGCGACCGTGCATACCTGTGCTGCATTGAACTTATCTGTCACAAACACGTGCCTGCAAGCGATGTGTCCCTCTTGATCATCGATTTGCGAAGCCAAGCCATGATGATGAGGATGATATTTCGCGCTAGCAACTCGTAGCAGGCATTATTAAGCATTGTACACTTCAGGCTTTTAAGCATTTTATAATTATATCCTTTGTTATTACTGAAGGATTTAAACCCCATTAAATATATGTGATTTCTTTTTAATTATTGCCGTGTATTTTGCTAAGTCCTAAAAATACATAAATTTGAAATTTGTATTTAGTCAACCCCCAACGAGGTCAGGTTTTGACACAAGATCGGTTTAATGTGGGAACCTTGAGCGTGTATACCAGGACTAGGACCAAACATTCACTGAGCCGTCGGTTGCTCTGGAATCAGTGTGAGCACCGATCCCTCTCGATGGTGCAATGAGAGACGCCGGCCTCGGACAGATGTTCCTCAGGGCCGGTACCTCTCAGTATAATTATCCTAAGTTGCGACCCTGTCCTTTGACGGAGCCACCCCTGAGTGCACTCTGCCCAAAGATGGAGATGCAACTGAGAGATGATACGTAAACGTGTTACAAACTACTCGAGAGCAATTTATACACATTTGAAATTTGCATACAGGTTCTTCAATTTATATTTGAATACATTTTTCGGGAAATTGCTATATTTACTCTTTCATATATTTTATTAAGAAATTACAGAACAATACCTAAAACCACTGAAAGACGCATGCGCACACGCTCATATATATTATTTATATATGCTTGTCAATCGTGCAGCAATTGTATATGTATATTTTTATATATATATATATATATATATATATATATATATATATATATATATATATATATATATATATATATATTAATAGTATTACTCGTTTGGAAAACCTCGGATAGCTCAACTTGCGGATATGTTAGGACAAATCGGTACACGATGAAAAAATTGGAAATGAAAAAAAGAAAGAACTAAAAATATCAGAAGAAGACGAAACAAAAAGCCAAGTACTTTAAGTCATTAGTCCAAAAAACAAAGCTCCAAACGAGTAGAAATCTAAAATGTAGATTGCTCAATACGCTAAGTAGAGGGATAAGCTAAAATACATCCTAAGGAGCCAGGTAAAAATACCTAGGTTTCACCTAAATGGATCTTCGGGGTAAACTGGGTTACGCTGAAGATCCATTCAGGTGAAACCTAATATATTTCCTGCCTCATTATGATATACATATATATATATATATATATATATATATATATATATATATATATATATATATATATATATATATATATATATATATATATATATATATATCCGATGCGTAAGTAATATATAAATTCAAACGTTCGCAGCGTTAATTAAAAAAAATAGCTCGATACAGATAGTAGAGTGATAATTATTTATTTATTAGAATTTTATCATATAGACAAAACCATTTTACTCACATTTTTTATTCACAAGTTGCAATTTTGTAGTGAGTAAAATGGTTTTGTCTATATGATAAAATTGTAATATATATATATATATATATATATATATATATATATATATATATATATATATATATATATAAATATATATATATATATATATATATATATATATATTAATGATAGTATATAGTATTCCGTATGAAGTTTCCAGGAAGATATATATCCAGGGAGAACTCTATGTCAAAAGACAGAGCAAAACTATAATTAATTAAACAATATCAAACACTAAAAATCCCATAGGTGATAATTTTTATTTTATGAGAGCCTTAAAAAAGGAGGTATCAATATTCAAACCAACATTTTTTTTTATTTGGTTTGTAGGACTTGAAGATTGATAGCTGCTTTTTTAAGGTTCTCATTATATAAAAATTATTACCTATGTGATTTTCACTTTTTTATATCTTCAATTAAGTGTGTGTTTGTGTTTGCTTCAAGAGTTCGCGGAAATCCGTGTTTGTAATAGACGAAAATAGAAATCTATAGATTGATCGATTTATGAAAGTATTGATAAAGTTAGAGAGAATATATATATATATATATATATATATATATATATATATATATATATATATATATATATATATATAGGGAGAGAGATAGATAGAGAGAGAGAGAGAGAGAGCGTGCTGGCCTTATTCAAATTGTTGATCACGCTAGATAACAGCCTCTGTAACTAAGGTTATAGTTTCAGTATAAATCAACGGTGATCTCCGTGGGTGTTGAACAAACACAAATTTGCCTGAGTGAGCGAGGGATTGGATAAACACCCTAGTAAACCGGTATCCTCAAATTCGAGTGGCCAGATATATATATATATATATATATATATATATATATATATATATATATATATATATATATATATATATATGCGCTCAATATCAGTGATAGAGCTAACATAAATATATATATATATATATATATATATATGTGTGTGTGTGTGTGTGTGTGTGTGTGTGTGTGTGTGCGCCCATATGTGGGTATGTGTGTGGGTGTGTTTATTTAGGAAGCACATCTGCACTTAAACATGTCTAATTGAAAATAAAGATATATAAAGTTTATTTTTCTAACATTTTTTAAAACCCTTTCCAGCTCTATGAAGATTTTCTATGTTGAAATTTATCAAATCGTCGCCGTAGTTTTTGTTAAACCAAGTACTTTCGCTCTACTCGCAGATGATACTCAGGTATGTATTATATATATATATATATATATATATATATATATATATATATATATATATATATATATATATATATATATATAATAAGTGTAAAGAAAGAGATAAGTAGATGAATGCACATAGATAGTTATATAGACTTTGTGATTGTATTTGACACTCGATATACGATAGAAACTGGGCAGGTTAAGTGAATACTGAATTATGGTTTCAGCCTGCCATAATGGCGATTATGTTTGCTTATCGCCAAAGACCGAAGCAACAAAACAGATATTGACGTCTTTCTGTCTCTTTTGAGTTTTATGCTTCTACACCTGAGACCGAAAAATATTTTATCACCACCTCAAATTACTTGGGAAAATCAACTCTTGCTAGTATTTTTTCTGTTCGTAAATAGTCGGACATAAATATATCCTCACCACACCCAAGCACTCGTAAAATAGTTTAATAAATAAATCATTACGGCATTTATACTGAAGCCAAACTTTCGACTTATATCTCTGTTAAAAAACAAAAAAAATGTATTCTTATTTTTTAAATGTATCCCGGTTGGGATACATGCATTTAGTCTGAATTTCTGGGATTAGGATTTAGCATTATTTACAGGCCTTATATTGTTTGTTATTTTCTTGCCTTGTCAGCCATTGTGTCTTCCCGGAATTCGTCAGCCTCCCGTCCAACCAGGTAAGCTTCGATACGGTCACTTTATTTAATCTAGTGGGTAAGATTATTTTTGTGATTTCAACGAACACTCGTTGGCTCTTTAGTGATGCCAACGAATACTTGTTGTCACTTTCGTAATGCTCGGTGTAGTAGAAACATTGTAATCGCAGATACGACTATAGTAACGCCGTTGAACAATACTGGTGTCAGACGCCTTCGAATAATACTCGCACTAATAATACTTGCTCGATAATACTCGCTCGAATAGTAATCCAAATAGTGATTAGTACGGCAGAATAATGGATAGCGGCTCGGATTGAGGAAATGAGTTCGAATTCCAGTCAAAACCATTACATCCACTTAGGTGCTAATACCCTTGGGAAAGGTATGAATCCTCTTCTACTCCAGCTACTGCTAAACAGCAGAACAGACCGGATTCTCTAGCCTTGAATGGCAGTTGGTCTATCGCAAAAAGAAATGCGGAAACAATTCTGCCTCTTCAGGGGATATTGTATCGAAAGTTATATGATCGGTTTTTACATTATTCGGACTATTATCATTATCTTTGTCGCCATATTTATTACGACTTTTCGGCAGCTGTACGTTCCGGCATTCTTCGGGTGGTTGGAATGTCGAACTGAATCTTTTATTTCAAAACGTTGTAATAAATGTCAACAAAGATGAGGACAACAGTCCGAATAATGTAAATAGTGCACATAATACCTCATCTCAAAAATATAGACATATATGATCGCCTAAACGTGTATCACGCATGGCACTAATGAGAGATAACGAACCGTACATTAAGAAGAGAGAAATAGCGATCAATTAGAGACACTCTACGTCCCATATATCCGTTTCCTCTATGGTAACATTGTCCACTTAATTCAATAAGGGGGTCGCCTGTGTTTTCTGACTGGCAATTTATGTTCACTCAAGTGTCAGCAGATACACTTTATTCCTATATAACAATTATTATGATAATTCAGTTGGCCGGAGAGATTGAACTCACAATTGCTATGTTACTAAATTCCGGAAACATCGCTTTATTTCATTTAAAGAAAACGTAAAATGAACGTAATCTTGGCTTTAAAAGATAAATAAATCGCAAAATAGATGATTTCTGGAATGGCCAATCCTCTCGATCTTTTTGCATTCATGCAAACATACATTTTCCTTAACGGCCTTGTTATCAGTTCGGAACTTGATATTTAGGCTGATGACTATTTTTTCCTGTTTAAGTCTGGTCGGTTTGATAAGGTCACATTCATAGAAAAAAAATCTCAAACAGTCTGCTGTAACCTGGCCAAAGAAATGTCATATTCATTTTAACGCTTCCAAAATGAAACTGCACTCTTTGAATCAATCGTATTAGATAACATTATTTGCTAGATTTTTAAAGCTTTGCTGGTTAAAGCGTCCCTGGAGGAAATCGTAGGGACAATCACTTCGTTGTGAATGAAAAACAATTACGACAAACCAAGCCCAGAGAAAGAACGATGTAAAACACGTCGAGATCATTACTGAGAAAAGATGATCATTATTCATTTCTTATGATAAGTCACTTGGCCCGATATATTGAACTCACATAACGTGTGAATAAATTGCCGAAACATCGCTTTATTTCATTTAAAGAAAACCTAAACTGAAAGTAAACTTAAAAAATAAAAATAAAAACACGCAAAATGAATATGGTTTTGAATGGCGAATCTTCTCGATCTTTTTGCAGTAATGTGAACATACATTTTTATCAACGGCCTTGTTATCATTTCTGAACTCATTATTTATGCTGGCTAAATGAAAAGTTTCGTTGGGTCGATAAGCTGAAATTCACAGCGGAACTCAAAAATGACCCCCAATCTGCTGTAAACTGGGGAGAGAAATGGCATGTTCCTTTTAACGAATCCAAAACGAAACTGTCGTCTTAGATAACATTTTTTCCTTCCACCAGCATATGTGATGCTAACTATTAGTAAAATGAGTTAGTGTTTCTTCTCCAGGTAACGCCTTGCACTAAAATGAAGTATACTATACTGAATCAATTGCTAGGTTTGCCTTTACCGGAATTGATTCATTCTTTTCGTTAGACAATGTTCCTTCCAGAAACAGTCTGACATATTTGTACTGTAACACTTTTTTCGTGCAATTTTAAAACCAGCCATTATTTCCTTAAGCGTTCCTAGTAAACATTTGTTGTCGTCAGCCATTTCGCTTTATTACAAATTAGTCGATTGGAAGCGAAAAACGATTTATGAAATTATCTAAATAATTAAAAGCAATCTACATAACGAATTATTTCTCCATGTGAAAAACTGAAAGATTACAGACTTAAGTTTATTATTATAAACACAATTATTTTAAATTATTATTAAAAAATACATTTTGTTTTGTTTTTTACAATGATATTCAACTTGTACATGGCCCGAGAGCCACACGAGGAAGAGTGTTACAGAGTAAGCGGCAGAGTTTATGCGAATACTTGAGGAAAGTGATGGCTAACTCTAGACTTGATTATGATTGTAGGAATCAGGAAAGTATAGTCTTAGGAGTGGGTTCCAGAAAGTAACTTCCTGTGAAGAAGCTGTTCAAGTGGCACTTATATCTCACTAATGGAATACGAAGAGGATTAGGGCAATTAACTGTGTGTGTGTGGCATTAGTGGTCTAAGCCGCGAAGATAACCGGTAGTGGAACTAAGGGACGTGGTTCTTTTGTACACTTTCCCGGTTAATAGCGATAGAGCAGTGACATACTTGTGACGTTTCCTATGTGAGAACTTTGTCGTTAGGTGGAAAATGATTTGTCAACCGCACACACGCGGAGACGCTTTTGAAATATATTGAGACTGAAAAGTGAAGACGAGGTAGATTGTGCCTATATACGAAAAGAGTGCTCCATTTTAGGCCTGACACGGCTTTTGCAAATAATATAATATTGAAAACTTAGATAAATACGAGGGTCATGCAATGAATAAGGTGAATCTTTCGATATAAGGATTTCTAATACAGATAGAAGGTTACTCTTTTTATTTTTATTTTTGTTTTAGTTCTTTTCTGACCAAGAGGCATGCTCCAGGATTGAATAGCGGTCAGTTATCAAGTTTTTGGTTGCTGAAGGGTGAATGTCAACTGTGTATGGTGCCACATATTTCAGCCAAAAAAATGTCTACAAGTCGGCTAAATTGTTTAAAGAAGGATGGAGCAGTGTTGAGGATGAAGACAGGCCTGGGAGGCCTACAGAAGTGAGGTCTCCTGAGGTGATCGAATCAGTCAATGACCTCATTCAATCTGACAGATGTGTGACAGTGGATGACATTGCAATGGTTTTGAGCTTATCTGTTGGGACAAACGCAGGGGTCATCAGTCAGAAGCAGTCATCTTGCATCATGACAACGCAAGGCCTCACACAGTAGCGCAAACGGTGTAGACCATCAACGAGCTGGGCTGGGAACTGCCCCTCACCCCCCTTACAGCCCAGACCTTGTCCCTTCAGACTTTCACCTGTTTGGTACCTTGAAATCGTTCACGAGAGGCACGAAGTTTAAAAGTGACGATGAAGTCAACAGTGTTGTGAGCAACTGGCTGAGACATCAGTCCAAAGATTTTTACGCTGAGGGAATACGGAAGCTTGTGCACAGATGGAAAAAGTGTGTGACAGTGCTGGGAGACTACGTTGAAAAATAAATAAAGTAAGCTTCTATCTGTATTAGAAGTCCTTATACCGAAAGATTCACCTTATTTATTGAATGACCCTCGTATATCATATAGCCTGTTGCTGAATTAATTTTTATTATTAAAAACACTTAAGAGGATTTTATTATAACGTATTAGAACAGGTATACGGTGAGTCAATAAAATAAAACGGAAAAATGGACACAGATATTGTCAACATAGTCCATAAACCAAGAGAACAATATAACATATGCTGCTTTTTGGACAGTATGTCCTTGTAATATTTGCTAGTTCACTGCCATGTAAATACCTTATTCTGTTATCGAATTCCTCTTTCTATATCATGGCTTCGATTTATTATACAGACTTGAGTACAAATGTCGAGCTGATGCATTACTGAATACCATATCGATATTGACACATATCACGAGATTACAAGATAAGTTTTATTCGCTCCGGTGACCTTCACCAACCACAACCACGGTGACGACAGCGATATGGCTGTCCTGGGTACATTATTTCTACAATAGCAGTGCGCATGCTCGGCAGAAATCGCTTTAGCGGAACTTGCCAGGAATACATATGTTATCTGATCAACATTTTGTGTATTCTTGCGCGTTATCACGAGTCGTCTATATTCGTACACGGATCTATTCTGCCTCCCCGTCGCAGATGTAGACAGGAGTTTAACGTTGCTAATCTGGCGATTATGGTAGAGGTCTGGAAATATATACTGCAATATTTTAGTTCGAAAAAAGGAGTCATCACTGACTAATGAACGTTTAACCTAAACAAAATTCACAAGGGACATTTTGTTCTGACTTTTATAGTTTTTTTTGGTATACATACAAGTGTCTACTTTCTTTAACTTAGTAAATAGTTAAATTTTAAGAGGTTTGCTGCTCCCAATCGAGTTTGGCTAAAATGTTAGACATTGTCAGAGATAATTTGATGTTATTCTATTCATTCGCGTTCAACCCCGGGAAGTCAAGTAAAGCAAACGAGACCAAAGGAGTTAATGGGTGTGGAAGTATTAAAAAACTGAAATATTACTAAAGAGCGAGAACAAAGGACAAGTAATCAGAAAGACAGTAGATAACGATTGACATTGGATTTAAATGTTTGAAGTTTGAAGTTCAGTGGAAAGCATGGAGACAGAAGGGAATTCCACAAGGGAAGGTTTGCGAGAAGGCAATATATATACATATATATATATATATATATATATATATATATATATATATATATATGAATTGCCATCCACAGACAGACTGTTTCGCTGTTTCACAGCTCATCAGTGTGGATAGACGTCCGGTTGCCCCTAGCTAGGATCAAAACCCGACTGAATTGGCGTCAGTCGGGGATTCCACCACTAAGCCGTTGGCATACGGCAAGGATGGAGGTGAATTTAAGCGTATTTATCTTTAGATAAACAGGCAGTGACTGAGAGAACTCGATTCGATTTACCGAAGAGTCTGGCATTATTATCCGTAACAGTCACTGTTTACAAACCCACACTTCCTCCCCAGAGATCTCAACAGAAATAAATATTTCAGGATGTATACATATATATATATATATATATATATATATATATATATATATATATATATATATATATTATACCTTATTTACAAATATAGAAATATTTAAGTAAATTCTCTGTTTATAATAAACTCTATTAACGACATGTACGTTCCTGAATGTCCAAGAATTTTCATAGAAGATATGTATTCTACGACATAAAATATGCGTTTGTGAAATTTCTGAATGATAAATGTTAATTATTATATATATATATATATATATATATATATATATATATATATATATATATATATATATATAAATGGTGAATATTGAAGTCAACACTCAGAGGCGACAGGCTGTTTCTTTGCTAGACGCAAAAAACAGCCTGTCGGCTCTTAGTGTTGACTTCAATATTCACTTTTATATTTATATTTACATACTTGGTTGGCTCAGGAGATTTTTGTGGCCTAGTATATGTGTTGATTCCTTAAGTTTACAAATTTTCCAATGCTGTTCCTTGTCAATGATCTCGACCTGATCGCACAGAGGCTGGTGATCTCCCTTCTTTTCCCATATGTGTTCAGCCACGCCTGATTTTTCCACTTCCACTCGTGTTACAGATTTCTGGTGTTCTTGAAGCCTTACCTTGTGGGCGGCCGGTCTTCCCCATTCGTACACACAGTCTTTAGTCATGTTATGTTGCTCTTACTCGGGAGAGAGATATTTGAAGTGTCGTCCAGTTTTTCAAGTTTGTCCTGATGTTATACGTACCGCAGATCCTTTGTATTTTCTCTGATAACCCCGTCACATAAGGCAGGCAGAGTGTTGTTGTCCTCCTCCTCTTCTGTTCGCCTATCCCAGTTTTTTGGGTCTGCTGCCATGTACCCATTGTAGTTGTTACGTTGTAGGGTACTACTTATACTGACCAATTCTTTATCTAATGTCTCTGGGTCGCCACTTATGAATTTTGTTCGGTGTTGTAAGCAGCAGACGATCCCTTTCTTTACACTGTATGGATGGTGGGAGTTGAAATTGAGGTACTGTTCGGTGAATGTTGGTTTACGGTATACAGATATCTTGAACCCATGCCCTGTTCGAGATTTTAGAACGTCAAGGAATGGGAGTGAGATGTTACTTTTTTCGACATTGTGAACTGTATCAAAGGTCTTATTGGATTTCACATGATCCAGTAGAATGTGAACATCTTCCTGGTTGGCCAGAGTATGAATGTGTCATCTACGTACCTTAACCCTATATTTGACTTTAGAGATATAGATTCTAATGTCATTTCCATTGTATTCCATTGCTGGTGATAATTGCGATCCCATTGCTAAGCCCTCACCCTGTCGATATATGTGTGATCTCATTCCGAAGTGTGTTGTTTGTGTATAGAAAGTCAACATCTCCATCAGATTATCTATTGGAATATTGGTCCGTTCTTCTAGGGATGAGTCAGAAGCCAATTTGTCTCTGACTACTGACAGTGCCTCCTCCGTGGTTACCTTGGTGAACAAACTCACCACGTCCAAGCTCATCTGGTTGGATAGGATGGGAGCATCTTTGAATATTTCCACGGAGTTTCAGACATATGAAGGCGACTTTCAGATGAATGGGTCAATTATATCTAAAAGGAAGCGACTCAGAGGGTGGCACACAGAGCCTTGGCAATTAACAATCGAAGTGGGCCTTGTTCTTCATTAGTATCTGTGTCAGTTTGAGTTCCCTTTTCATAGTAGCATACTATTTTACTTTGCTGTAGCTACCGTTGTTAATGAGGTCTTCCAGCTTTCTTGTATAATCTGATTTGTCCATCACTACAGTCGCATTACCTTTGTCAGCCGGTAGTATGATGATGTTTTCGTTCCTCTGTAGGGATCCAATCGCCAGCCTCTCCAGTTTTGTTATGTTAGACCTGGACGGATTGGCTGTCTCCAACGTCTGTCTAACTTTCCATCTCAGTTCATCCGCCTGAGCCTGGGGGATGTTCAAGGCGACCTCCTCGACTCTGGTAATGATGTCCAAGTATGGCACTCGCCTGATAGTTGTGGCGAAGTTGAAACCCTTATTCAATACTGACTCCTCAGAGGCACTCAGCTGATATTGGCTGATGCTGACTATTGCTTTCACTGGTGGGTGAGTGTCCTTCTGCCTCACCTTCTTATCTTTGAATCTATTTAATTTTTGTACTTAGTGAGCCTTGACTGCATCAAATTCATGTCTGAAGGATTTATCCAGATCATTTTGCACATATGCTAGGCCACAAAAATCTCCTGAGCCGACCAAGCATAGAAATAAATACAATATGGGAACCAGTAATAAGGAGTGCAAGAAAAAAGCAATAAAAACGAAGAAAATTGCAATATGAGCTCTGGTAAAAACATGAGAGGATAACAGCAAAAATTGCAATATGAGCACTGGTAATTTAGGTTTATAAGACCCAGAAATTCATACACCTCTGTACTCAAGGACACATGGCACGGTGGATAAAGTTAGATCAGGTGACAGGACCTAAAAGAGTGTGAGTTCAATACCCGGTTAAGGCAGTGGAGAACTTTCAGAGGGAAAATTAACAGGAGATAACTGATAACTGGCATCCATTAAACATGGCACGTGGAACTAGAACAGTCTACTCCTATATGAGCGAAATAAAGATCGAAAGTTTCAAACACCTGAAGAAGGTCGGAGCGTACAACGGCCGAATCGTTGTAATAAATATGGCGAAAAAGATGTGGACAATATTCCGAATAATGTAAATAAGGTAGAGAATTGTTTCTTACAATTTCGTCTGTGAATTCAATGGTGCGATACATATGTATGTATTATGTTGATTTAATTTATTAATATAGCATTTTTGAATAATGATTTTTACGGTTTCACTTTTCCTTATTTGGATTCAATGTACATTAACATAAGTTTGTATACAATTTAATGGTGTTAATAATTTGAATTATTTATTAAACTTAGATTAGCAGTACTAGTTGAAATTGGTTAGCGCCATTTTGTCTTCATTATAAATTCCATCAAACCTTAAAACTGTAAATCTTTATTATTTATATGCCTAAAAATTACTAAATAAAATAAATAACAAACTCTACATATAATTTAAAATTAAATATTTTTTCAATGTTGCAAAAATAGTTTATTTTAACTTTATGTTCTTTTAAGAAGAAAAGGAATTGCCAATATCAGAAAATACATCAATATTGCGACAAAAAAACAAAGGAATGTATATTTTCAAGATGATTCTTTGAAATATCGCTAAACACTGAGAATAGAAAGAATAAATTTTTCGTTTTTCTTTTTTTCATATCACAATCCGGAGCAAGAACACACACACACACACACACACACGCACACACGCACACGCACACACACACACACACACACACACACACAGAGCCACACATAGTTATTTGCATTTCTTGTACTTTAGCGCATAGATTTCACCCCAGTGTGTTCACTTTCGGCAACATGGCGGCCACCAAAATATTGAAACTGGTAAAGGATTACACTATTGCTGACAAGCGAAGTCGCTATACGTTTTTTTTTTCGATATATACAGGTTTTCCTATAACAATGGGACACATTTTAAATTCCTTGATGAGATCCAAATAAGAATAAGCAATATTATTTGTCCTGATCTGGCTGCTCGGCTACAGTCAATTTCATACCGCCGTAAGTTTGCCTCTCTGTGCCATTGTTGTTATAAATATCTTCATAGTATTTTTAGGATGAGCTCTACGGTATGGTACCTAGACTGTATGTATTTAAGAACTGGCGTCGATATCTCATCAATTTATAGTTGACCTAAGTAGATGCAGCCTTAACTGCTATGCTAACAGTTTCTTTTCTCGCACTAGGCAATCTTTTTTCGCTTGGGAAACTCCCTTCAGGTTCCATACTTTCCAGTCAACTTTTTGTATTTCAATTTGTTTATTGTAGTAGGAACTCTAGACTGTATATCAATTTGTTTATCTTAGTAGTAACTGTAGACAGTATTTCCATTTGTTTATCATAGAAGCTAACGGTAAACTGTATTTCAATTTGTTTATTGTAGCAGAAAATGTAGACTGTATTTCAATTTGTTTATTATAATGGGAACTGTAGACTGTATTTCAATTTGTTTATAATAGTAGCAACGATAGACTGTATTTCAATTTGTTTATTGTAGCAGAAAATGTAGACAGTATTTCAATTTGTTTATCATAGTTGGAACTGTACACTGTATTTCATTTTGTTTATTGTAGCAGTAACTGTAGACTGTATTTCAATTTGTCTATTGTAGTAGGAACTGTAGATTGTATTTCAATTTCTTTATTGGAGTAGGAACTGTAGATTGTATTTCAATTTCTTTATTGGAGTAGGAACTGTAGATTGTATTTCAATTTTTTATTGAAGTTGGAGCTGTAGACTGTATTTCAATTTGTTTATCATAGTAGGAACTGTAGACTGTATTTCAATTTGTTTATCATAGTAGGAACTGTAGACAGTATTTTAATTTACAAAAAATTAAATGGCATGCCAGTCGGTATCTATTGTCCTCCTGATTGTTCTTTTCTCTTTCTACACATTATTAATATTTCTGCTCGTAAATCTTCCACAGCCTGTAACCCCTTGCGTGTAACTGGCTGTACTGCCCTTCCTTGGGGTGATACCGATTTAAAAAAGTTTCTTGGATTAGTGTACCAAATATATTAAGTACATAACGGATATAAGCGATATCGATATATTGTCTCAGATTTGAAGATTACATCCCTGGGATGTTCGCCAAACGAAGGGCACATGCACAAGCTCTCACTCTCAGCTATGAAACTAAAACAGAGCCTCTGCAGAAAGATCGCAGGCATTCCAGTTGATATATTAAGCCGTACTATGAAAGTGCATGTCTCTATGTGATTGGTGTACAATGATCGTCAAAATTATTGACAGGGTTAAAAAAATGTATTTTATGCATGTGATATTTTTATATTTTATATATTTATTCCAAATACATTAAAAGAAAGTTTTCGATTGTGTAGCGCCAGTTCACGCTGTTCGAAGAATGATGGTCATCCCTATGATCACTGTTCCTGATTCGTTTCTCTCGAAGAAATTTATAACTAGTAAGAACTCGGCTTAATACAAGTGAACTTTTCGATATTTTTGTCCAATTTTGACTTCATGTATGGCATCCATATCATAGTCAAGTTCTGATGAGAAGAATATGGCTTTAGAAATTAGGTTCTGATTTCATGTTTTCGGAGCACGTTCTTTAATTTCTGCTGTATTCTGATGAGAAGCAATTGAGGTAAATGTGATTCTGCTATAATTTTTGCCGATCCTAGATCTTCTTTCTTTGCAAAAGAAATTATATAGGCTTTTGTTCATCTTACTATGACTTCTCCGTTATATATGGCGTCTCGACATCATTTAGGTTTTACTTTATCAACGAATCGATATGCTGCAAAAAATCTTGACCGATAATAACTATGCCGATGAACTAGCTCTTACTTCAGACAGTCAGTTATGTGCCATGCGTGATACACACTTAGGCGATCATGTATCTTTCGATATATGACTGACGAAGCATGTTTTTTTCCGCAGTAGGTTGTCATTTCGTTCTGCGGTAGACCAGAACCTGGTTTGTCATGTAATTTACCCAAAGCTGGAGGGAGAAGAGGATTCATACTTTTCCCAAGGGTATAAGCACGTAAGTGAATCTAATGGATTTGAGTGGAATTCGAACTCGGCTCTCCGATTCCTGAATCCGAGACAACATTATCAATTCTACAGGTATCTTATAGCAACTAAACAATGCAGCTAATGATGATGGACTCTATGTCAATAACTTTAAAACTGAACTCATTTGATTCAACCGGCAAGGCTCAGTACAAGTTGTTTCAGGTGAAACAATAAAATCTATAAAATCATTTTCATACTAGGAAGCGAAAAGATTCCACTCGTCTAGGGTATGACGGTAAACTACATCCAGAAGCAAAGGCTGTGATCGGGAAGTCCACCCTCACCCGGGATGGTAGCAACTGTTAAAGTCCTAGCTCTAGGCAAATAGTAAAAAAACAAAACAAAAATCAACAGTATATTTTTATAATAAATTAACCAACAATTAATTTTTATAGTAAAAAGACAAGCTATGTAAGACTGAAAAAGTATAAAAATGCATTTTTATAGTAAAATTAACAACAATACATTTTATGATATATGAACTATATATCTAAAAAAACATACTTTTACTTTGAAAGTTTGAAATTATGTACAAAAGATATTCCTTTGAAGTCATAACAAATTAAAAATATTTATATTTCGGTATTAAATAACCCATAGAGGTGTTGATATGCCGCTAAACAAAATAAAAATAACAAATAACAAACTAAAATGAATTCGAAAATTCGCATAGTTAAGTTCAGTTTTACTTGCATTATTTGCAATATTCGGACTGTTATTCTTATCAGTATTGCTTTATTCACAACGTTTCGGCCGTTGTACGCATCGGCCTTCAGTATTTGTGTACATCTCTGGGATGAGGTATTATGATTACTTTCATTATTTATATTATTTGGACTGTTGTCCTCATATTCATTTCAATATTCACAAAGTTTCGGCTCCGGCCTTCTACAGATGATTGGCATTTCTAACTGAACCCTTTATTTCCTCTACCACTGTAGATTGTTCTAGTTCCACGTGACATGCCTCTTCCGGATATATCAGTCCTTTCCCTTTAAATCAACTCTCCAAGTTTTGGTTCACCACTGCTGTAGCCTCGTATTGAACTCACAACTCTTTGGGTCTTGTTACTGAAACTAGACAATAGGTTTACGAATATGGCAATGAAAATGTCCAAATAATATAAATAATGCAAGTAATACGAATACCTCATCTCAGAGACATAGACAGATATTTAAGGCATGGCACATGGAACTCGAACAATCTACCTCTGTGGACGAAATAAAGGTTTCGGTTCGAAATTCCAATCAATTGAAGAAGGCCGGAGCGTACAACGGCCGAAACGTTGTAAATATGGCAATGAAGATGAGGATAACAGTCTGAATAATGTAAATAATGTATGTAATCATGATACCTCATCTCACAGATATAGACATATAAAGCTTGTGTTGGGTATAATCTGGAAATCTGATGTAACCGACAACACCAAATTGAGATATTTCGCACAACACTAGAGGGGCTTTAATGTATTCTTCCACTACTTTGACGCTAAGACCCTAAAATCTAAGCTTGATGTCACGTCAACTATGTTGTCGGGAGCTATATTTAAATCTACTGGAGACAACATCCAACTAAATCACAGCTCGGTAGACCCATCCCTGATATTCCTACAATCTTTTGGAAATGTCGAATGCACTCTGCAGGAAACTGCTGGCCTGCAAAAAAAGAACTACTGTAAGATCTACCGGTCTAGACACCTCGCTCTGGCGGCAGATGGGTTAGTTTTCCACTTACAATGAACAACTATGTTATAAAATAATTCACCCACAATGACCTTCCGACTATGATGCAGGACCGTGATCGTTGGCGTGATAGACTCAAGAATATCCGAGCTGGCTCAACCGAATAAATATATGCTTATCTACACAATTTCGGTGTTGTGGGGAACCTAACCACGAGTAGCATATTCCCTATTAATGCGTTAAAATTAACTTAGTACATCAACCAAAAAACAAGAAATTGATTCACTATTTACAATAATCGGACTTTTGTCCTCATCTTTGTCGCCATATTTATTACAACGTTTCGGCCTTTCAGTAACTGACTATATTTCTGAGATGAGGTATTATGTACACTATTTACATTATTCGGACTATTGTCTTCATCTTTGTCGCCATATTTATTACAACGTTTTTTGCCTTTCAGTATCTGTCTATATTTCTGAGATGAGATATTATGTACACTATTTATATTATTCGGACTATTGTTCTCACCTTTGTTGCCATATTTATCACAACGTTTCGGCCTTTGTACGCTCTAGTCTTCTTCAGGGGGTTGGAATCTCGAACCGAACCCTTTATTTTGCTCGCTGGGGTAAACTATTCAAGTTCCACGTACCCTGTCTAATGGATGTCAGTTACCAGTTATCTCCTGTTAATTCCACTCTCCAAGTTCTCCACCGCCTTAACCAGGTACTGAACCCACATATGGCGCAAGGAACTAGAACAGTCTACCCCAGCGATCGAAATAAAGGTTTCAGTTCGTCATTCCGACCACCTGAAGAAGGCCGGAGCATACAAGGGCCAAAACATTGTGATAAATATGGCAACAAAGATGAAAACAATACTCCGAATATTGTAAATAATGTACATAATACATCATCACAGAAATATAGACAGATACTGAAGAATTTGATTGATTTAATGATTTTTGTTACGGATTAGCAACCCCTTTCCGGTTCTTTTAAGCTATGAAATATTTGTAGCTTGATTGTATTAGGTCTTTGGGGATAATAAGGATTTGTACTGATACAAGTTCTACTACTTAACCCATAGCTGGAGGGATGAGACGGAGATTCGTACATTTCCCAACGGTATATTCAGGTAAGTGAATATAACGAATTGGGCGGGATATTTCACATCTCGAGTGATTATCCGAACGGCGGATCCAAGATCACTGCACCTGTATGCCCATCTCCGTACTAACCAGTGTCGACGTTGCTTAACTTCGAACAGGTATTTCTAAATTGGTGAGAGCCAATGAGGTTCTTTTAAGATATGAAATATTTATAGATTGATTGTATTAAGTTTTTGGGGATAATAAGGATTTGTACTGATACAAGTTCTACTACTTAACCCATAGCTGGAGGGATGAGACTGAGATTCGTACATTTCCCAACGGTATATTCACGTAAGTGAATATAAAGAACTGCACGGGATATTTCACATCTCGAGTGATTATCCCAACGGCGCATCCAAGATCACTGTACCTGTACGCCCATCTCTGTACTAACCAGGGTCGACGTTGCTTAACTTCGAACCGGTGTTTCTAAACTGGTGAGAGCCAATGAGGTTCCTATCCCCAACAAGAAATCATACTTAAACGATATGGTAGAAGTGGAAAGGTTAGCATTTCGTACGTTTTAACTCCTCCCTTTTCTTTTTTTAAAGTAGTAGAGTTTGATCCCTTGTTTCCTGTTTAAGATTGGATTTCCGGTTCTTTATGATTTTTTTTTCATTCTCTTTCACTTTTCACTATCGCTTTAAATCTTTGGTAAAGTGATAAACAATTAAATAACAGGCAGAAATGACACACGCAATCAGTTACAGTAGTTCAGTGATCTTTTTTGTTGTTCTATCATATCTACCGTTGTATTTCGCAATGGATGCTATGTTGAAACAATATTTGCTATAAACCATACTTCATGAACGCGTACAGATATTAAGGTGGACAGAAATAAACAAAACGAAAAGAAGTCTGAGAAACTTTTAAAAACTCGTAAATTCATATAGCTGGTTAAAATATTTTACAATTTATTTCTATTTTTATTGTAGTATTTAGAAATTCTTATTAGAAGAAAAATGCCGTAAATCTTGCCAGATCTCGTCACCATTATTTTCAAACAATTCTTTTTATTGATTCTGTCTTCTTTGCCATTTTTCAATTTCTTTTCTCTCTCTCTCTCGTTCTTGTTCTCGGTCTAACGAACCGCGTCGTTTGCTTTAAAATATTCCGCGACTAAATTGTTAGATGAATGTGTATTTAAATCATTATTTAACTGATTTACCCTGGCAGCGAAAATGAGCATAATGAAAAGGAAAGAAATGACGCTCGAGGAGTTTTCAGCGAAAAACAAATCTTTTCCTCGTTTGAAATGAAGACAATTATTTTCAATTATATTTTAAAATTAAAAAATCTTCTCAAAACTAATACATTATAATAAATAACCATATTTGAAACAAGACAGAATAAAAGACATTTTTATTCCATCAATTATTTAATTTAAAACAAAAGCTATTACTGCGTATACATACTCCTGCACGCGTCGTCAAAATATGTTAACGCTGTATTTAATCGCGTATAAATATATAGTTTTCATACAAATATACACATATATATATATGCCGCTATCGAAACTTACCAAAATATAAATCTGCCTCCCAGATTTCTTCAAATGTCTCTTTTCTTAAAATAAATAAATTCTTTCGCAAGTCAGCATATATGACTAAAAAAATATAAAGTACAATAAAACTGTTAAATTTAATATAAAGTTTATATATATATGTGATATTAAAATAGTAAAAAAAAAATCAATAACAGTGACTCACTTTCGTTTATTAGCTACTAGTAGACATACCCATCAGGTCGATCAGAAAAACCGTTCAATTAGAATGGAGCAAAAACAGCATCATATTTAGATGTAAAAGAATCTATCTTCTTCAATTATTTCTAAGTACTTTCATTAAAAAAAAACATTTTGAATTAATGCAGTTACTGATATAACAGAAGTAATCTGTATTTATTCAGTCACATTTAACCGAGGATATGAAGTGGTAAAACGCGCAACCTGAAGACCGACTTAAGACCACAATTATTTTGGAGTTTTTGAAATTCAGTTTGTCTGTGTCCTATCAGGGATTTAAAACATGATGCATTTATGAAGCTATTATTAAGTTTGATGAAAATTGCTTGAAAGACCAAGCGTTAGAATAACAACATACTGAATTAAATAAATACGCAAAATTGACAAATTCATTAATTTAAATCGACACTTCGAAGAAAAACGATTAGAAATATTGGTTGGTTTAGTTATTGAGTCAACGGTTTTAATTGATCAGTTATTTCCATGTTAAATGATCATTCTGTCAATATAATCTATTTTTAGATATATACTAGGACCCATTTCCAGACAGTCGATCAGAAAAGCATTCAATTAGCTCAATGGAGAAAAAAAAAGCGTTCAATTAGCTCAATGTTTAGATGTAACTGAGTATATCATCTTCATTTACTTTAAAGTACTTTCATTAAAAAACATTTTGAATTAATGCAGATAACTGATATAATAGAAATAGTCTGTATTTATTCAATCGAAGTCAACCGAGGACATAAAGAAGCAAAAGAAGCAACATGAACACCCAATTCAGACACAATTATTTTCGAGTCTTTAAAATTCAATTTGTCAGTGTGCTACGTAAAAGAGGATATATTTATAAAGCCATTGTTAAGTTTGATGAAAATTGGTTGAAATATCAACGAATAATAAGAAAGAAACCATGAAAAATCGCCATTTGTCGCTATGTACGCGGGTTTTTACCATATGGGTGGGCTTAATTATGAAGTTAAATGAGTGTTAAACAATAAATTTATTGTTGGCTATAATTGAGTGAAGATTGTATTATATTGCTTGAAAATTGCGTAAGATTTTAGTTTAATATTTGTGTTGAAATCGATTTGTATTGAAATCGATTTTTCGGATTTCCCAGTTTTTTGCTAAACGCTGTGGCGTAGAAGTAAAAAGGAGGTATTGTTCAGCTCGTCATGTTGCAAGTAACCTACATACTGAGTTTGAACGCTGTCGTAGGAAAAAGTTGAATTTATCGATTTTTGATCGGCTTTCTCGATTATTGAATTTTTTTAAAAATCATCTCTTACATTGTACAATGTCAAAATTTGATTTTTAAAATTATCTATTTTTTACGCTAAGAACTAATCTCTTACATTGTACAATGTATGTGTTGTGGTAGGATCCACCTAATCTGCATAGGTGACTACCAACTATATAAATAGTGGTTGGTACCGGAGGACGAGGAGAAGGAATCACAAGATCCAACTAGAGACTCTGATCGACTGCGACTAGTCAACACATTCTCCAGGAACGTCTTCCCAGAAATATACAGAAATACTATATGTACTTATTGTGTACACTTTCTTGTTATAATACATTCTTGTTCTAAGTACATTTTGTGTTGCATTATTATTCCATGCATTAGGCGAGATTCAACAATGAGTCAAGACTCAACAATGGCGACGAAGTAGAACGAACCATACGCCAAGTTTCAACAATGGCCACGAAGTAGAACGAACCATACGCCAAGTTTCAACAATGGCAAAGAAGTAGAACGAACCATACGGAAAGAAGAAAGAATTAATAGTGAGAGTTTCAACAATTGGGACAAGTCACTGAAGAACCCAGGCTGAAAAAAAAAACTATTAATTCAAAGGCCAACGTTAAAGTAACGACGAAGGATTCTGAACTTCTGGATATGTCGAATTCGTTAAAAGACGACTAAGCATAAAGGAACGTTCACTCAGAAAAAGTGAAAGGTGTCGTAAACGAGTAACGGTAATTTTAAATTAAAAAATTATCTACAACGAGACACCCTCTAAAAAAAAATTGGCCGAGTACAAAAACATGCATGGATTTAAAAGGAGCACAAATACACCGTGTCGACTTTGAAAGGTAACAAACTTTAAAAAATTATTTTTTTAAATTATTTGTTCAACAATATAGTGACGAATTAGCTCTGATAAGAAAATCAGACGTTGTCATTGAAATACGCGAACAGAAGTCGAAAACGAAAAAAAAAATCACGAGATCCAACTAGAGACTCTGATCGACTGCGACTAGTCAACACATTCTCCAGGAACGTCTTCCCAGAAATATACAGAAATACTATATGTACTTATTGTGTACACTTTCTTGTTATAATACATTCTTGTTCTAAGTACATTTTGTGTTGCATTATTATTCCATGCATTAGGCGAGATTCAACAATGAGTCAAGACTCAACAGTATGTGACAAGTTTGGTCAAAATCGGTTGGATCTATTGCGATTGAAAAAGTACTACACAGACAGACAGACACATAGACATTCTTTGTTTCATAGATTGAGAGATTAAATTACATCACTTCGAATGCTACATAACTTACCTTGGCTTTCAATTATCCTAATATATATTAATGATCTTTCTTATATTTAAAAATTCTGAAAAAAATAACATTTATTTATGTATATAAATATGACTAACGATAGCGCCACCTCCGTACAAACTCACCAGGCTCGCCATCTTGTTGGATTGGATGTGATATCTTTGATTATTTCCACGAAATGGGCGGGGTTTCGAACATATGATTGTAACTTTACTATTAATGGGTCAATTATATCTTCAAAGAAGCGACTTAGAAGAGGGCACACAGTGCCTTGGCGGCTAACAATCGGTCTGAGCCGTCTTTGTGAATTTTAGTGAAACCGTATAAGTGAGATAGCTTGGTGCAACGCTGCGACAACTGCCAGTATGGCATAGGTGAGAAGTGATCGTTTTACTTGTTTAGCATCTGCGACAGCTTTCGATCAATTTTCATTGTTAGATCTTTCTTTTACTTTAGAGTATATCCCATTTCTAATGAGACCTTCCAGTTTTCTTGCATATTCCGATTTTATAGCCAGCGACTCATCCCGAGGAGAACGGACCATTATACCAATAGATAAACACTTCGAAATGGGATAAGATATATATCGACAGGATGAACGCTTAGCAATGGGCCCGTCATTATCAACAATGGTTAGCATATACACAGAATGCATATAATATAATTGCATTAGAATCCACATCACTAAAGCCAGCTCTATGGCTGAGATACGTAGATGACACCTTTATATTCTGGTCATCTCAGGAAGATGGATATATCTTTCCATTTCATATCAGCAGAGAACTTGAGCCCGAGAAGAAGCAACGAATAACTTTACTGGAGGTTAGCATCAGCCAGTGCTGATGAAAGGCAGCAAGGGTTCTTTCAGATGATTGTGTTCCAGAAATATAATTTTCTAATTTCAGCACAAGCGACATATTTGCCTATTGTTCTTTGTCCGACGTGAAAAATAGTTTATTTTTAAAAGATATTTCATGGCTATGGTCGCCATAATTATTTGCAAAAATTTGTTAAAATTATATATATATATATATATATATATATATATATATATATATATATATATATATATATATAAGGGTCATTCAATAAATAAGGTGAAGGTTTCGGTATAAGGAAATATATATATATATATATATATATATATATATATATATATATATATATATATATATTATTAAAAACAAATTCAAATGAGAGATTAAACAACTGGATTAAACGGCTTGGAATAATAAATGAAAGAACCAAGTTCGAATTACAGTCAGGTTTGTTACATTCACTTACGTTCAAATACATTTGGTAAAGCTATGAGTCCATTACTTCTCAACTCTAATCTATGGGTTGATTAGCAGGGCTGAATGGATACTATAGCTTTGGTTTGCAAACTGCTTACCGAAGAAAGAAACGGCCATCTACTACGGGAATATATACTACCTAGTAAGACATGAATCGAGAAACACATGATCGCCCAAGATGTATCACGTACGGCATTTAACTCGATTTGTTTAACTGTATGATATTATTTGAATCTTTTCATGAAATGGAATTTTGCTTTTTTATCACCAATCAAGTTCAATTTCTCACTTCATTCACTTGCATAAGTATGCATGCAGGATTTGTCTTGTACTCAAGTAATAACTCCATTAACACAAGATTTAATTTTGGCGTGAACTTTGAATGTTACATAAAAGGGAAACCGTAGAAACGTTAATAAATTCATAGATGAAAGTCAGATGGTTTTCTTAGGTCGAGGACACAAGTGTGACAAGATAAATTGGTTGCTTGATTTTGTCTGGGGGCATATCAAACTCTGTGGGTTATTTAATACCGGAATCTAAATATTTAATACCGAAATCTAAATATTTAGAACAAAATATGGCTTCAACTAAATATCTTTAGAAAGCAATCACATGCCCTCAAGTACAGATAAAATATTTTGTTTCTAATTTTGCTTTAAAACTGTATGGTTCCTAATTCTACTATAAAATATATTACTGTCCATATTGACTTATAAATGTTAGGGTTGGTAATTTTACTAAAAATATGTACTGTTACAATTGTTATATAAAATGTATTGATGTTTTGTTTACTGTAAAAATATGTTTTATACTTTCATTGTATTTTTGTTTGTTTGTCAGTGTCATCTGTTTTTCCTTAGCTGGAACCATAAAAGGTTTTACCAAACCGCATAATGACATGAGAAAAATAAAATCTTAATTTATTCACTGTATATTGAATAGTGAAACAATTACATATAGATTTGTTTGATCGATATATTTCAGATGTATTCATATATTTAAATTGATATTCCACGACATAATAAAATTGAAAGCCGTCCTAAGTTGACAATATTTTTTCAAGTAAGATGTAAAATTTGCAATTATTACAAAAAGTATCATATAAATAAATGTATATATGAAATAATTACCAATACGAATCGGTTAAGTCCAAATTATCAAACAAATATTAACGTCATTCATAAAATCGTGCCTATTATGAGGGTCTGTATGTGTGTGTGTTTTATATATTATATTATATTATATATATATATATATATATATATATATATATATATATATATATATATATATATATATAATAGCTGACTTCTCGTATTGCAGGATACCCGTCGGCTAGCCAAGCCCTATTGCAGACGCTCGCTCAGGCACATTTGTGTTTGTTCAATATCCACAGAGTTAACATGTGTTTTACACTGCATCTATGCTGAGCAGACTTTAGTTACCGTTTCTGGGACAGAGCGTGTTATCAAACGTGATCGACAATCTAAACAACACCAGCACACTCAAACCCTCGGTTACGATGACATTTGACTTCGTGCGTGCACAGCTATCGACGGCACCCTACAGTTCCGTCTATTCAATTTCATTCACAAGGCTTGGGTCAGCTTGTGGTATGGTTTGCAGGCACTTTGCAAAAGTGCCGCCCGCTGGGGTTGCCAACTCCAGACCGATAACATCAGGAAGTCTACTTCCTGACAAATCAAAGGTGATGAGATTCGAACCCGGGTCTAATGGCCAGAAAGAGAATACACACACAAACACACACGCACACACTCACACACACAAATATATCGTGGTTTAATTCAACTTTGATCATAAACATATATATATATATATATATATATATATATATATATATATATGTATATATATATATATATGTATATATATATATATATATATATATATATATATATATATATATATATATATATATATATATATATCCTAGTATAGGATTGGTGTATACGAAATAAATTCCATTAACCAAAAAATACTATTCTTAAAAGAGCACTTAATACAGAATAGAGCAAATATAACTTATTGGAAAATTATAACATAAATATTTTACAAAACCAGTAAAAACACTTCAACTCTCTTATCAAGTGATGTTGTTGAATGTAAAACACATCACAATTACAATAATTTGTAAAAAGGATTAGAAAGAAGTAAATCTATATTTTTTAAGGTTTTATTGTTTCCACATGTCCTCCATCATTAGCAATACAAAGGGTAATACGATTTTGCAGTTCCCGGAAAACATTTTCCAACTGATTTACAGTAATGTCTGAAATCACATTAGTTATTAGTAATTAAATTTTATCACACTTTTTACAGATTATTTCTATCGCAAATACAAATAAAATTATAAATTTTTAAAAGTGCACACGAACTTTATGCACAACACACACACACACACACACACACACACATATATATATATATATATATATATATATATATATATATATATATATATATATATATATATATATAACATTTGAAGGAAGCTTCCTCCGAGGAATTTATCTGACTAGTTTTTCAAAGTCTTATGTGTAGAAATGAAAAGCCAACTTCGGAAATGTTCTATAAATAATGTGAGTTCGTCTATACACTCCGCCAGCGTCGTATGTAGAATACGATTAAATCAATGTAGACACTGACACCACGAAACAAGAAAATTACAAAAATCAAACACATTATAGAATCAGAGTAAAACGCTATGAAGGCCTTTCACCTTAAAATGTTAATAAGAAAGACCTGACATTTTTAGCAAATAGGAAAGAAAAGATAATAAAACACGCCTTACTTCAACTGTAAGACTGTAAGAAATTTACAACTCATTAAAGGTTAGCGTGGATCCCTACTGAAATTTGAAACGAAATACAATTAAGAAAACGTGATAAATAAATTTGGCAAGCAGCGTGTATCAGGCAATACGAAGTGATTCAAAAAAATGATTTGAATACTTTCAAATAAAAATAGAAAACAAACATTAACCGAATCAAAGTTTAACGCGTAAGATATAAACAAAATAAATAATGAGAAATGAAGATTTCTTTCGAAATTTCACCAGTAAATCCCACTCAAATATTTATTTATTTATTTAAAGTCTTCATCGTTCAGCCGTTGAGGAACAAGCAAAGAACGAAACAGTTCTTTTTTCCATTTGATATATATAGTCATTTATAAAACGAACTGATTTGTAACATTTTATAATCAAAATTGAAAGTTGCAAGAATCCGATAAACACAGTAGTTTTCGTTTTAAAGATTAACATGAACAAAATGTCGGTTCTAGACTATATACATAACACATAAACCCTAATGCAAATTAAATAAAACAACACGAATTATTCCGTTATTATTTACTGTTTTTCGTAATTTTCCAGTGAAACATGACCCATTGCACTTGTTAGTACGTCATATGTCCATTCCACGAAGACGTTCCTTGCAGATTGACCACAGATTCGCGATTGGATATAAATCAGTCTAGTTTCCGCGCCAGTTTCCTTTGCTCACTGATAAGCTTGCCGGTGCGTTCGTGAAGCGTTACAATTTCAGTACGCTTCCTTGGAGTTGCGTCCATCACATACAATGGTCGATTCAATAGTGTTTCGGCATGATGAAAATCTGATGCAATCACGGATGATGCAATATATTCCAAGGCCAAACAAATTTCATCATACACCCAGAAAATATATTCGTATTACTACACACCGCTGCAAATGACCTACTCCGAGAAAAAAAAATAGAAATCGATTACAACCTGTCACTCCACTGGGTCTAAAACTAACCGTACAGTGAAAGAACGAAAACTAAAGATGTTGTTTCAGTTAATTTGAGCAAGTTTGTAATAACCATATAATAATTACACAGCATATAATAAATATACACCATATAATAAATATGCATTTCTTTGTAGCAGCAATATTCATAATACATGCTAAACGAAACTAATATCCATATATATGTGTATATTAGAATGATTTAACTGAGTAGTCCACATTATACTTCCAGTCAATGAAGCTAATATTTCGGAAAATAAACATAGTAAGAGGCGCATAACTCGAAACATAAACAATGAAATTAAAACAAACGAAAGTAAACAATTGACAATACATAAACATCAAGGCCAATATACAATTTAGGTTTATACACCGAATGAAAACAAAACAAAAAACTTCGGATTATTTCACAAATTTATTTTTAATTATAGTTGGTCGGCCAATCTGCATTGGTTATAAATACAAATAAAACTGACCCTCTATTATTTTTTTACAATATCGGACGTAACAAAGACAACAACAAAAGAAATAATCAAGAAGAAGAAATTGTGAATTTGTTCAACAAGAAATATTTTTTATAAACACAACAAATACATAATATATAGTGCAAACGTTGTTAGACACAGAGTTATTTGGTGTGTGGTACTGAAAGAATTTAAGTTGCTGTACTGTCGCAGTTAGCTCCTCCTCAGTTCTTTAATCCTTAAACAGGGGTTTCACCCCTGGCTATAAATACTGGCTGACACTTGTCTCTCTCTCTTTTTCGACTCAGGCATTGTGCCGCCACCTCGCGCGGAGACGAGGTAAAATCTCTCTTTTTCCACTTAGGCCAATATGTGACATCTCACAGATACAGCGTTTCCCAAATTCTGGGTACACGCTAAGAACAATACACGTACGTACGAACACTTTCAACACGCACACATAATTTCTCCATACAAACTCTATGTAACAGTCCATGTCTTTGTTTAACTTGTTTTGTTATTAATATATATTTGTTTACCCATATATATCGGTCTTGATTGTTTTCTTTGTCTTCTTTGGACTTAATTAAAATCCGACATTCTCATGTAGCTGGACCCGCCAGCAGGAAAGTTTAACCATCTGATATCTCTTCACAACTTCACCCCCACGGTCCGCTACAGTACTGAATGTGTGAAAATGAGAAGGTGTAGTTAACTATATTTGTTGTTATAGGAGAATTAAACAGTTTTTTTTTGTATTAAATAGGAAAAAGTATTGTTCTTAACTCACTGATTGTTATAGAGTTATTGCTATTTTACCGTAGATTCTTGTGGAATAGAATATTTTGTGGGATAGAGCGTTAAGCCTGGAATTGATTATTCAACATATAGAGCAACGCGCATTCTGAAAGAATTAGATGTTCTCCTAGGGTTCATTATTGGCTGCCTCAATCTTAGCAACATGAGATATGTAGATGGCATATTGTCGATAGCAGAGACGGGAAAAATATAAAAACTCCAACATAAAGTAGTGAAGGAAAACTAGTAGAAAGGGTTAAAGAACAACTTGAAAAGTTGTTAGGAAAAAGATGAACCCAAAATGCAAGTTACAAATTGGAGATACCAACATCAAACAAGGACAAAAATTTAAATATCTGGGAACTTTTCTAACAGAATGCGGAGAGTGCGACACTGAAATCCGAAGACGTATTGGGATAGCCAAAGATGCATTCCAAAAACTAAGCAGAGTATTAAGAGAAAGAAAAAACATGGTTAGAAACAATGAAAAGTGCACTGAACTGTTACGTGATAACAGTGAATGCAGGACAGTTTCATCTTAGATGAGTAAATAACTTGAGGAAACAAAAATGTGGTTCTACAGAAGGATTCTGAGGATATCTATCAGCAACGTTGAGGTTTTAGAGAAAATGGAAAGATAATGGAAAATGATGCTTAACATCAGGAAGGGTTCATTCAGATTTCTGAGGCACGTAATGAGGAGGGAGGGCTTGGGAAATCTGTTACCCACAGGACAAGAGTGATAGAGGAATACAGCGTATAACATACATGATGGATTTGAGTAAATTCATGGCGGAACAGAGTTTAGGAGAAATAACAAAAAGACAAAATTTATTAGAGCTACAATGGGCAGGAAATTGTAGAGAGCGATGATCCCCTACGTACTGAGGGAACGTAGCACATGAAGTAGGAGAATCTTGGACAATCTAGCTCGGAAGAGGACAATTCACAAAAAATTTCGTTGTATTTTTAACTTTTAATGACTACTTGTATTAATGGATAGATCGGTAGGCAACGTTATTTACTATGAGGAAGTGAGTTCATATTTGTTCAGAAGGACTTTTTTAATTTACTTTCCATGTTGTTCAAGAAACGGTATGATAATACATAATAAAGTAATAAAAAAACATTGTAATTTGTTTATAAAACTAACATATTTTAGGTGCACTGGACCCAATACAAATTAATAGATGAAAACAAAAGTTCTCTTCTGGCGACTTGAGTACACCTTTATGGCTAACACGTCTTTTGCACGCACGTAAAAGCCGAACTTTATATCAGAAAAACCTAGAAAGCAAAAACGAAATAAATATTGTAATCGACGATAGAAGGCAAAATGATCTGTTTATAGAAAAGTTGTTCTCAGGTTATCTTCGATCATGATATCATAGTTAAGAAACAGTCTAACGCAGAAATACTTGTTTTCGGAACGGCAACGATGTGTACATTTATTTAATTTAATCATATCGTATTGTCAACCGCCCTTTTTCTGTTTTGACTCTGATCAAAAAGAGCGAAAGACAAATATCAAATGATCTCAAGAAATAAAAAGAGCATCAGTAAAGAAATACATAATGTCTACTGATGAAAACCTGAATGCACTATACATACATATATATATATATATATATATATGTATATGTATATATATTGGGAATGTTGAACAAGAACGTGAAGTCCCTTTGGGGCGTGCAGACTGTGAGCAGCTGTCTCGATCAATAGATCTGCATCAATTTGGGATTTATAAGTAGATTATTGGCAGAGTAAAACGAAAAGGACTGTGAAGCCTAAAACTGTCAGTTAACTAGTTGGATCCTTAGGGCCAACTGCGTCTCACACGTCGAAATGAATAGCTTTACGAACAATTCATTGCATTTCCCACGATACACTTATTGTCTGGTACAACGGAACACGCATTTATAATGATTTCCTTGTTAGTTTATTCGCACATTTAAAGAAAAGGTTTCCATCCAACGATAAAATAAAGGAAATAGTTTCAAACACAAGCATGGATGTGTATTGCGCTTCATGTTTAAATTG
This sequence comes from Acanthosepion esculentum, assembly GCA_964036315.1. Classification (NCBI taxonomy): domain Eukaryota; kingdom Metazoa; phylum Mollusca; class Cephalopoda; order Sepiida; family Sepiidae; genus Acanthosepion; species Acanthosepion esculentum. The sequence goes on from OZ038502.1 coordinate 17,613,976, forward strand.
TGTAAATTGATCTACAATACATAAATAATGTGTTGAATAAGTATCAGCATGTTTATCTTGTTTTTCTATCAGGATATCGCAATATGAACGTATAACTTTTCTATATTTTCAGTGAACTTATTCTGATGTCAAATGAAAATTGGCGAGGAGCAGTTAGAGCATAAAACCGGCTTAACCTAGCTTCCCTGTGACTTCTCTGTTAATATGTTTACGGTAAGGGTCCTGATGAGCTTACCTCTTGGGTCGGTCAACATTACGAATTTAACCGCAGTAATAACTTGGACTGTTGTACTGGATTCGTTAGATGCAACCCTAAATCTTAATCTAACAGTTTTTTTTCTCACGTATTCTATTTGGTTTGGTTTGTTTAGTTTTACGTCATATCAGCCTCAAAGGGTTATTTAATGCCAACAAGATTTCTTATTGCTGGTAATATTTTTTACTTCAAAAATGTATTGCTGGTAATAAATGTTATTTTTCTATCAAAAAATATATAAATGGTATTTTTTTTTCAAATGTATTCATGGTAATATTTTTTTCCAAAAATGTACAGACGGTATTTTTTTCCACAAAAATGTAGTGATGATATTTTTGTCCAAAAACCTATTGATAGTAATAATTTTTACTTCAAGAACTCATTGCTAGTGATATTTTTTCCTAAAATGTATTGCTGGTATTAAAACATATTCATACACTTCCATAGTAATTAGAGCACAGTTTCGGGGTTAACTATTTGGCCGCAGCTGGGACCTTAATAGGTTCGTGCCCCAATTAAGAGTTGGTCCACGCTTCTCAAAACCCTCCTGATCAGAGGCCTTGATTTTCATCGTCTTACCCAGGACGCGGATGTAGTTTATCGTAATACTCAAGACAGTTGGGTTTGTCTCGCTTGCAACAATGTCATCTGGCCTCTTCGTTTCTAGTTAACATTGAAATACAACATACAAAGGCAATGTCGATCGTTAAGTCAATATGGGTTCTTTTATTTTTCTCTCTCATTGAAAATTTGTTTTTCATTTTCAAATATTCTTTCACATTTTCTTATATATATATATATATATATATATATATATAGGTTGCCTGACGATTGCAATAGCATGAAACAGACTGTCGCCTCTATGTGTTGACATCTATGTTCACTTTTATATATATATATATATATATATATATATATATATATGTGTGTGTGTGTGTGTGTGTGCGTTTGTGTATATAAATATATATGTATATATATATATATATATATATATATATATATATATATGTGTGTATATATATATGTGTATATATATATATATATAATGAGAAGCCACATATACTTTCTTAATATATAGAAAAAACAACTAAAAATTTGTAAATTAAAGAAAATATAATTTCTTTTATATATATGTAATTTGATATTTCAGATCGACCTCGATCTTTCATCAGAAATAACTGTTTTTAGAGGTTTGTTTACAAGTACCGTCCGTCGCCAAACGCGGACTTCACATGTTATGGAATGCAACTGTGTTCGAATATTTTTAACGTAAATCTTAGTGTCATAATATTTTTAGATGTTGTGTAAAAAAAAAATTTAACTGTATCTAAAAAAATGTTTAAGTTTTGAAATATTTATAAAGATTTAAAATACCCAAGTATTTATTTAACCCTAGTTTATATCTATTTAATTTTAAAATCCAGTATTTTCTTTTTTTTCTACATGTGTATGTGGAGCTGAAATCAGAATCTATCAATAGACATTTACAGTTGTCTAATGAGTGTCCTGATTGATTAAAGTGTTCAGCTATGGGGGAATAAGGATTGTTTTGACGTATGTTTTGTTTATGATTGGTGAAGAGAAATCTAAAATTATTTCCAGATTCACCAATATATCCACTATTGGAACATATTGTGCAGAATAACTAGTAGATTATGTTACGGCTATCACAAGTGCGGTGAGGTGGGTGAATCTTGATATTGGTGTTGGGTACAAAAAATACAGTATCGATTATTAAGTGTTTGCAAAATAAGCAACGAGGTTTGTTACATTTGTAATTTCCTGATTGGTTTGTATTGTTTAGATATTTGGTAGAGGTGAGGATAGCTGATAGTTTAGGTGATTGTTTCTTTGCATTAATGGGTGGTTTATCGAAAATGTATTTGATCTTTTTGTTTAACTGGAGGTTCTTGTAATCCTTTTTTAAATTATGAATAAGTGTGTGGGAATATTGATTGTGGTTAAACACCATCGGAATCCGATTGTTGTTTTTACATTTCTTGTATGTGAGAAGTGTCTTACGATTTATGTGGATATTTTTATTTAGTGCTTCTTTTATTATAGTTATTGGGTATTTAGATTTTAGGAATTGTTTTGTTAAGTTATTAATGTTATGTAGAAAAAATCTAGATGGTCTGAGCATATGCATTTGGTTCTTAGAAATGAGCTGTATACGATATATTTTTTTAATTTAAGGGGATGACAGCTGTTAAAATGTAGGAATTTATGTTGGTTTGTGGGTTAAATATTCGAACACAGTTGCATTCCATATCACGTGATGTTCACGTCTCGCGACTGACGCTACTTGTAAGCAAACATCTAAAAAGAGTTATTTCTGATGAAAGATCGAGGTTGGTCTGAAATATCAAATTACATATATATATAAAAAAAATATAAATAAATACTTTCATATAAAAAAAAACAATATCTTTTCTTAAAATTTACAACTTTTTAGTCGTTTTTTCTATATATACATATACATTGTATAGATCTATTTCAGCCAACGATTTACAACCTTATCAAGTAATTTCAGCCAAAGATCTATAATCATCAGCGGTAAATTTGTATTTTCTGTTATAATAAATACATCAAGAACTTTTTGTGGATCAGTTTTAATATTTGATATTATTAGGATACACGCACACACACAAACAACACATAAATAAATATATATATATATATATATTTATCATATTTTATAATATATATATTATATTGTATTATATATATATATATATATATCATTCACAGACAGTACTTTGCATTAGTGCAGGTGGCTGTTGTTTATAGAATTAGCTTATCACTCAACAGTGCTCAATTGAAACGTATTTTCAAGAGCTAAATTATATCATTCACAGACAGTACTGTTTCGCTGTATCACAGCTCCTCAGTGCGACTAGAAATCCGAATGCCTCAAGCCAGGATTGAAACACAACTGATTAGGTGTCAGCCAGAGCTATCTTCACTCAGTAGAGTTACACATCTAAATCTAGCGTATTGTTTTTAATAAAGTAAACAAATGCCAACCAGCCAAAGTGCTCCATTCATTTTACTGAAGAGCTTTGCATTAGTGCAGGTGGCTGTTGTTCATAGAATTACCTTATCACTCAACAGTGCTCAATTCAAACATATTTTCACGTGATAAATTATGCACTCCTACTATTCTTAAAAAAACACAAAAAATACATCTCTACAGTCAAATCATGAAGACAAACGTCTTTTATGCGTGGTAACCCTTCAGAATATAGGCGGCACTCCACTTTTCCCTATCCCTTGTAGCTTTCAATATTGTTTGATTTAATGTCCCCGACATGTAAATAACATTTCGGGCTCATGCTTTACTGATAACCGTGCATTTTGTCTTTTTGTAATTTATACTCATCCTTTTTCTAGGAGGTTTTGTATTCGTTCCTATCTGTTATCAGCACTTGGTAATCTGCGTATCTTATATTGTTAAGACTGTGACCGCCAATGATGAATCCTAGTAGGATTTCCATTTCCCTCGGAAATGTCTTGCTGTATAGGTTGAATAATTGAGAAGACACATCCTTGCCTTACGACTTTTTCTATTTTTGGATATCTATTGAAATCATTCTCTACTAAAATACTCTTGAAAATTGCTAAGGATGTGTCCGAAGGCACATGGGACAATGTACGGTATGAACATATTTTTTTTGCACCCTTATTTCCCCAAACGAAAAAAATCTAATAACGCAGGAAAAGCTAAAGAAAGATATTAATAACATTTTCCTTGTCAGTAATATTGAAAATGAAATATGTTTAAAAGAAATGTTGCTGCCTATATACACACAAACGCATATATATACATACATATATATATATATATATATATATATATATATATATATATATATATATATATATATATATATATATATATATATACACACACACACAAAGAAACAATCACGCATATAATCAATCAGCAATATTAATGCGATTATTTGCGATATCACATGGCTGGTAGAATGTATAATATATATTAATGCCTGATGATGAATAAAGGATTATTCGAAAGTACTCGCATTTAAAAAAATATAAACTGGAAACAACTGACAACAGTTTTATGAATGAGGATCACATCATTCTATGGATTAACAGTATTTTAATGCATACAATATATTCTACTAGCGATGTGATAGCGCCAATAATCGCATTAATATTTCTGGTTGATTCTATGCGTCATTGTTTCTTTGTATATAAAATATATGCTGCCTAATGTGTTATATACAGTGTAACCCGGATATAAGAGAGTTGTCGGGACCGGAGAAGAAGTATCTTATATCCAAGTTTCTCTTATATCCGGGTTTGGTCTATTTTGTTTAGGTAAGTGTGGGAAGACTTCATACAACGCTTTTTACGTAAGCACACTAGTTTATTTAACAGTTATAGACATAAAAAACACAACACAGACAAAAATACATTTTCAATCAGTTTTCACAATTAATTCAATCAATAATTACTTTTTTTTTTAAAAATCAGTCATTTTTGATTGTACAGAAATCTCTTTGTTAATATCATGAACACTTTCATACAGTCCGTAAATCATTTTCAATGCGCCATCAGGATTACTGCTTTTTGCTTCAAAGTAGGCTGTCAGAGTTTCAAGCGCATTCAATGCAGCCAGAGAATTTGGCACTCGTTTGTCACTTTCAGAAACTTCAGAACTTACGCTTTCAGCATCTTCATCTTCGTCAAAATCTTGATCATCCGATTTTATACCACGTCTTATGTCCGTGTCAGTCATATATATATATATATATATATATATATATATATATATATATATATATATATATATATATATATATATATATGGACGAATTTAGCCTGCAGTAGAAGCAGTGAAAAATTGTCTCGGGGGATCTCTTAAAAATGATGGCACCGCGGCAATGCCTAATGATAAAATTTGTTTTTCATTTGTAATAAATAATAGTAACGAAAAATCTTTTGAAAAAAATAATAAAAATGAACAAAAAGCTCTCAAATCAAATATTGTCATTGACAAATAATATAGACTAACGTTATTACCAATGATTCATTTCAGTTGAACATTTTCAAATAAGAAATCAAACCTTACAACATAGAATATTTTGTGGGAAGAACGGAATTGTTTTATTACAATATACAGTATAAAAGTATAAATCTTTTTCAGCATAAAATCAAAATAACTTCTGAAAGAAAAAATATGTACAGTAAATGTCAAAAACGATTGTTTATTTCCGACATGAATATTACTTACTAATTTAGTATTGACAAAAATATTTTATCGACTAATTTATTTTGTCAAGTATTCAAAAGAACATCCTCTACTCAAGCAATTTTGTCAGAATTGAAAAATATTCGTTTTCTATTATTTAGATGGGGAGGACCGTTTAATATATAAATACAACCAGAATCTCATCCATGACCTTTTAGATATACATCTAGGTTTCTTTCCTTTTTAAGGGGACCAATCTTTAAATATTGCTGTTTTAA
>OZ038502.1:17624730-17631197 GCA_964036315.1 Acanthosepion esculentum
TATTTGTAAACGTTCCCTGTAGAATAATTGTTAATCATACTATTAAACGTTTTCCTATAAAAAAAAAAATCTGCATTCATTGACCGAGGAGGTTTACATTAATTTTCCCTGGGTGGGAAAAAAAAACGAAATGTGAAATTAATTCCAGGGATGGATTGTACCTATCTATTTTTATTGATCTATTTGGGATCAACTGCCAGGAACTCTTCGACCAGACCGAGATTAATTATCAAGAATTGGATATCAAATATTGTCTACATTTTTATTTGATTTAGTCAAGCAACAAACTGTAGTTGAATGACTACTTTTCAGTTTGTAAATTTGTTCGAGTTAACAGTTGCATTGGAAATATAAAACACATCAACACGTTCATTAAGTTCTGATTACAATTTGGCCGAAAAAATAACGCATAATGGAAAATAATGATGAAATATTTCATGGTACATGACGTTATATTTTTTTTTGCTTTCTAGCTACATGACTTTGAGAAAAATAAGCAAAAAGAAAAAAATATAATCCAACGTATATTATAATGGTTACATGCCTGACAAATGACGTTATATTCATTGTTTGTGCACACTCTCTTAAATACTACGCATATATCTGTTCTTACTCCAGCTCTGGTTTGGAGTACTTGTACACACAGTGGGATTTCTAGCCGTGGTTTGCAATAAGTCAAGGAGAAGAAAAACTTTGACTTTTTAACCGATTTGTGTGTTAATTAAAATATCAAATATAAATCTCACTCTATTGCAATATAGAGGGGATTGAATAGTAAGACAGACAATAACAAAGTTTCCTTGCTCTATCTGCAGGTTTAAATCTTATTTTAAAATTTCGGAGAGAGATAATTCTCTTGTCTTCCGAAAACTGCCGCACATTGGGACTCGGAACATATAGCCTATGGAGGAGCATAACATAAAGATATGATCGGCACTGGATTACGGATTCTCCAGTACGAATAATTATAAAACATCACTATATTCGAATGAAGCGACTTTATAAAGAAATTCACAGTCCAAATCGACTACAACGTTATAAAGTTAAACTTGTGGTTTATTTCAAAAGAGTAATATGTTAAATAGATGTGTTGCTGGAAGTCTGGATAAGGCTAACAATGCAAAATTGGTGAACCGAGTTCGAATTCGTGTCGGTTTCGTTACATTAACCTACGCAAATTAAACCTTTGGAACTTAACGGATACAAAAGAATATATATGAAAACTAATCTTTATAATATACAACCGAAAATATACATTAAATATTATAAATTACAGTAGTTGGGTTTAATGGTTTGAAGCAACACACACACACACACACACACATATATATATATATACTCTTAGGGTGTGCAATATCTATGGGATAAGTGCTCAATATCAGAGATAGAGCGTGTGTAAATATATATATATATAAATATATATATATATTTATATATATATATATTATGGTCACCCGCAGACTGACTGTTTCGCTGTATCACAGCTCTTCAGTGTGGCTAGACGTCTGTTTGTCTCTAGCTAGGATCGAAACCCGACTGAATTTGCGTCAGTCGGAAATCCTACCACTAAGCCGTCGGCGCACGGCAGGGATGAAGGTGCATTTTGGCGTATTTATTTTTAGATACACACACACGGTGACCGACAGGACTCAATTCGCTTTACCAAGGAGTCTTGCTATATAAGCCTTAATAGTCACTGTTTACAAACTCACACTTCCTCCCCAGAGAGCTCAAACGAAATTCCACAGTCAGATTGTTGTGCTGTATCACAGTTCTTCAGTGTGGCTAGACGTCGAAACCCGACTGAATTGGCGTCAGTCGGAAATCCTACCCCTAAGCCGTCTGCGCACGACAGGGATGAAGGTGAATTTTTAGCGAATTTATTTTTAGATAAACACACAGTGGCCGACAGGTCTCAATTCGCTTTACCGAAGAGTCTTGCTATATTAGCCTTAATAGTCACTGTTTACAAACCCACACATCCTTCCCCAGAGAGCTCAACCGAAATAAATCTTTCAGGAGCCTATATAATCGTCATCCACAGACAGAGATGTCGGCATGAACTACAGATCAAATATAAATCGGAATCCCATAGATTGATAAGATAAATATCAAATAGAAAATGTTCATCAGTCTAACATGTTTCACTTTTATTAAAGCTTCATCAGAGAATGAGTTATGGAATAAACAGAAGAAACAATTTATAGTATTTTTACATTTGTTTTATTTTCATTGGTAAATCATTGTATTTTTGACCAATATAATGAAAGTTTGTTCACCAATGTGATCCAATCACTACAGCAGCACTGGAAGATGTGTGAAGCTTAAAATGGATTATGATGAAAAAGAAACCTCCTTTCTCTTAGTGAGCCGATTGCCTTTCATTCGATTCGCGTACCTTACCATGTACGCAAGATTGGTTTGGCCAAACCATGGTCTTAATATAATTTAATGAACGTGGAGATGGTTAAAAATATGGTTTCACAGGATAAAACAAAACAAAAAGAGGATTATATTTACGGTGAAAACGATTTTCAGAACAATTATCAGGAAATTATATTTCACTTGTATTCTACCGCCTCACATAGTGACAGGGAATGAGAACATCTTTGGGCTTAGTTCGAAGTTCAGCCGTGGTCTTTATATTCACACACGCCCAAATATCCATGGAGAACGTTGAATCAATAGCTCAACCCAAGCTATGTAGCAGGACTTGTATCTCCACGCAGTTGCCATTTCTTTCTGCGGTAGGCCAGTTACCATCCAATGCTATAGAACCCAGTCTGTCCTGCTATTTACCCATAGCTGGGAGGAAAAAAAGAGGATTCATACCTTTCCCAAGGGTATTAGCACATAGGTGAATGTAATGGATTTGACTGAAAATAAGTCAGTTAGTCGTGCGCCATCCCTGATACAGGTTTAGGTGATCATGTATCTTTCGATACATGATTGACGAGACAGATTTTTTTCCCCGCGGTTGTTTTCCATTTCTTTCTGCGGTAGACCAGTTGCCATGCAACGCTATAGAACCCATTCGGTCCTCCTATTTACCCATAGCTGAGAGGAGAAGAAGAGGTTTCATAACTTTCCCAAGTATATTATCACGTATCTGAATGTAATGGATTCGGCTTGAATTCGAACTCGGCTCTCCGATTCCTCACTCCGAGCCGTTATCCATTACTCCACCGCCACAAATTATAATCAATTCAAAATGAAAGTGTTAATGTAATATTCACGAACAAAAAAAGAAGAATCACAATTACAAAACGAAATGTATTCCGGCTTTATATAGCCTACAAAAGGTCGCAGAATCAAATCAACCAATCAAGTCTGTCTTGCTGTCCAACGAGGCAGCAAAATTAGGGCATATATTTGTTCGTTTTTCTGGCGTTCGGTGAATGATCTCGAAGAATAAACATTCGCGGCCAATATACGGCTTCTTTGTAAATACGGCCATCCTTTGAACATGGTTTCTAATGCACAAACCCATTTGAAATGAAATGCCAATTACACAAGAACGAGCTCGTGCGAAATTTTCATATCACTTTGCTCTTACCCAAAGTCATAAATCTGCCAAAGCTGCTCGAGATATTTCTGCTGCGTACGGAGATGGCAGTCATCGAAACAAACAAACCTTCAATGCTATGCTGCATGTTGATCAAATGAACAGGTCCAATTCAGCTGAAAAAGACCTAACCAGCGATAAAGTGCTATACTTCATCATAGAAATGCTCGCTCTCATGCTTCGAACATGACCTAGCAGGCCATTAAAGAACTCGTTTTGGAAGTTCTGCTTTTACCCACCATATTCTCCTGACGAAGCTCCTTCAAACTATCAGCTTTTTTCCGGTTGATTTTTAATAAATTGATTGTTGTTTACTTCAACAATGATATTGACCTTTAAAAGTGGCTTTATGACTTGTCCGTGTAAAAAGCCAAGTGGTTTCTCTAGTCGAGGCATTGGTCAGTTACTGGATCCTTGGAAGGACGTCGTAAACAATTAAAGGCAATACATTGTTCAATGATTCGTCAGAACTATTATGAAACAATAAATATAAAAATAAATTATAAAAAAAGAAGGCATTTATATAACAACCTTATCCGCACTAGATTTTAAATAACTTAATTCTGGTGCTTCAATTTTAACTGATTTTTACTTCATGACTGATCGTAAGGAACGAAGAATCAGGAAGCAGGTGACGAACAATGATTAGTAATTCAGATTTCCAAATCCCTCCAGGAATAATTATTTTTACCCAATTATTGTTGTCTGATCAATGTTTTGGATTTAATCGAAAAGGGATTACCAGACTACGCCTGATAGCGTTCATTTATTGTATTCTGTAGAGGTTTGCACTAATTCAAACTACTGAAATTTTATGAGAATTGCATCCATCTAAATGGTCCCCGAGTATTATGTCCATATTTAATTATCATATTTTATAGCCGGTTTTCAGAATGAGATGCGAAGATGCAAACCAACCCGTAAAAACACCCGTGCAAATATTTTCGGCTAGGTCACATAAAATAAATTACATGCAATTGTCTATTAAAACAAAATTATGCCGAAAATCCATTGAGTCACTGTCAGTCACTGTGTGTTTATATAAATCTAAAAATAAACACGCTAAAATTCACCTTCATCCCTGCCGTGAGCCGACGGCTTAGTGGTAGATGTTCCAACTGACACCAATTCAGTTGGGTTTCGATCCTAGTTTAGAGGCAACCGGACGTCTAGCCACACTGATGAGCAGCGAAACAGTCTGTCTGCGGATGACAAAAAATATATATGTATGTATATATATATATATATATATATATGAACTGAACTGTAAGAAACTCATACGCCGAAAACGATATATATATATAATTATAATTTTTCATATAGACAGAAACAGTTTACTCACTACAAAGCTGAAACTTCATTTCAGTAAATTTCAATTGCGCTTCGAGTAAACTCTCTTTGTTTATATGAATAAATTATAATAATAAGTATTACTCTAATATCGGTTTCGAGTCCTCTTTTGAATTGAATTAACGCTGTGAATTTTAGCATGTATATATTATTTTTGTTCACATTCCATCGGAAATATACATACATATATATATATATATATATATATATATATATATATATATATATATATATATATATATATATATATATATATATATATATATATAAATGTAAAAGACAATAGGAAAACTGTAATGGTAGCCGACGCGCTTCGTCCAATGTTGACTTTTTCAAGGCAAAAAACGAAATGAATTTATTATACAAAGTAACTAACAATAACAAAACAAAACGTCCTTAGCAACTGGAAGAATTTAGAGAAGGCTATTTTACTACTGTTACTGAAAATTACGTCAAGTACTGTCACGGTTTTTTTTCCTATTGTCCTTTACATTTATTAATATTGTCTTTTTCTACAGGTTAACTCTGAATAATTTTCACCCCTCCCATATATATATATATATATATATATTTAATTTATTTTTTATTGCAAATATTTCGTTTGGCTTCCTTCGTATTAAATCATTGCTTCAATGCGCAAAAAAAAAAAAATCAATTGTTACGAACAATTCTGAGTGTCTAAGCTTCCAGAACTCTTCAAGATTTCAAGAATTCTTCTGAATTAAGTTTTTTTTACCTCAGTCCAAATTGGATCGATGATATTTATGTCTGCCTTCTGAATTAGTAAATTTTTGTAAAACGATAACATCATTCTCTGGCAAATTTTCTTATCGCCACTTACGGAATCTTTCCTTATATGGCGTTAATTGCTTCAAAGCTATGTGAAACACTTCAAGCCGTTGTCCTCTCTAGATGTGTTAACAGTAGCTGAATGATTAACATATCACACCTGCTGCATATGTTAGGAGTCAGTTCCAATAGACGCAGCGCCCTTCAGGTCGTGATATCTGAAAATATTTTCAATGGAAACAAAAAGGTGACTTAAGCATAGCACCAGAAAGAGACTGTTGACATCTGTAAATGACATAATAAGGAAAAACGGCTTGGAGAAACTGACATCCACATAACATATTAAAAGTAATGGGGACGGAACGCAGTAAATAATGTACATAACGAAATTGTGTAAATCGTTCGCAGAATACGGAATACTAGGGATAGCAGAAAAAGAGAACTTACTCAGAGCTACACTTGATAGGATCTTGTGAAGAGATATGGTTATTAGATTTCTAAATGGATAGGTAAACTACAAGAAATAGAATATATGGAGTATTGCTATGTCATGCTGAATAATTTTCCTTAACGCAAATATCTAGAATCAAAAGAATTCAAACTATTCAATTTTTTTTACCAATTTTCTAGTCAGCACTTTTTATTTAGCCTCACATTATAAAACACGTACCCCAAATCTTCACCGTTGTTTCTTTATTTAAACTTTTATTGTTTCTTCTAACATTCTCGTTTATTTGAATGCGTCGCCATCTTAAATTGAATC